>CAUYON010208543.1:0-10271 GCA_963573935.1 Arctocebus calabarensis | reverse complement strand
TGAGCTCACAATTTGAGACCAGCCTGAACAAGAGCAAGATCACATCTCTAAAAATAGCCGGGCGCTGTGCCGGGCGCCTGTAGTCCCGGCTACTCGGGTGGCTGAGGCAAGTGAATAGCCTAAGCCCGGGAGGTGGTGGTTGCTGTGAGTTGTGTGATGCCACGGCACTCTACAGAGGGCGATAAAGTGAGACTCTGTCTCTACAAAAAATATATATATAGATAGATATATATAGATATAAAAAATTAGAGTTCAATGTGTAAGACAAGAAGCAGCTGCTTAAAGGCTATGTTTCTTATTTCCCTGCCTGTGGCCTCTCAGTCTGTTGACGTTTTTACAAATTCACATTCTTAGAACACACCTGGAAACTATTCAAAAGATACCTGACTTTTCTCTTTTACATTCAGGCCAACAGCTCCTAGAATACTCTTCCCTAATCTCTGGAAAATTTTCTGCAAGGAGTTCTTTTAAACTTTATGTATTAAGTGATGCAAAAGCTTTGCATATATAAATTTTTATTAATAATCCTATTAATGTCATGGAGGCCTAACACAAGGAGAATAGGGTCTGGGGACTGTTTTTCTTTAAAGCATGCCGGCTGCCCTGAGAAGAGTGGTTAATAAAATATAACTTACAGGGTAGTGCCTGTGGCTCATCGAGTAGGGCACCGGCCCCATATACTGAAGGTGGCAGGTTCAAACCCGGCCTCGACCAAACTGCAAAACAGAAAAATAGCTGGGTGTTGTAGCGGGCGCCTGTAGTCCCAGCTACTCAGGAGGCTGAGGCAAGAGAATCGCCTAAGCCCAGGAGTTGGAGGTTGCTGTGAGCTGTGTGACACCACGGCATGTTACCAAGGGCAACAAAGTGAGACTCTGTCTCTACAAAAAAAAAAAAAAAAAAAATATATATATATATATATATATACATATATATATATAACTTAAAGGTAGATTGTCAGGTGCTGCTGTTTACAGAGAAAATAGTTCACCCACATTTTCATTTAAAAATAAGATTATGTTCAATGAATGATAACAAATCAAAGAACAAGTCACAGTTTAGTTCAAATTTTAGAGTATGGTCAAAAGAGCATAATGAGAATCACAACTGCCATTTATTAAATACCATGATCATGCCAGGGACTGATATTAACAATGTATATTATCTCTAACCCTTAAAACAATTCTGCAAGGAAGGTACTATTATCCCCATTTTATAGGAAAAAATTAAGATCAGAGAGGGCAACTTGTCCAAAGTCTGGTAGCTAATAAATTGGACTTTATACCTACAAGTGTGAAGCTCCAACTCCTGTGTTGTAAGCGTTTGTTTATTCATTGACTCAACAAGCATTTTTTTTTTTTTTGAGAACTACTGTGTACCATATGAACATAAGATATAGTTTCTGCTCCTGGGGAATCTAGAGAGGCAACACGTATAAATGAATAATTATAATAAATGAATATTATAATAAATTATAATAATTATTATAAATAAATAAATTATAATAAATCACCCCAGAACTTAATGGCTTAGTGGTAATGTGAATAGTCATGTCATACAGGAAGCAGCCAATTGTCCGGTGGGCATCAGAAAAGCTTCGGGAAGAATGTATAAACTTATGTTTAAGCTGGGTCACAATGCCACTGCACCAGAGAGGATAGGTATGTAAAGGCCCAGAGTTTTGAAAAGCTTTGGGAGATGATGAGACATTCAGTGTGGATGGAGAATACATTTGTCATAGAAGTGGGCTGAAAAGTTGGGTTTGGACCAGATTTTGAGAGAAGTATTTGATGCCACATTTAGACCTCATCTGCAGGAGATCCAGGAATGAATGGTCTTTGAAAAGAGAGTGTCAGATTTGGTTTCTGGAAAATCAGTTTAGCAGCATTGTTAGAGATGGGCCAACATGGAGAAAGGAGAATGGGAGACCAGATAGGAAGCTTTTGCAGAGGTCTAGGAAAGAGAGGAAGGTCTGAACAAAGTCAAGAAAGTAAAGGAGACTTGTCAAATTCTGGAGATGCGATGGCCTGGATTGGGAGCCATTTGTGTGGATTACAGAGGGGGACGTTGCCCTGCTGACTTTCAGATGTTAGACTGGCCCTCTTGCTAATCCATACTTTTCCTTGCTCTTGTGATTCTAAGGCAACGTGTATATCAAGTTAACTTTTGCTGCATAATAAATCACCCCAGAACTTAATGGCTTAAAACAAAATTTGTTTATTTCACGATTTTGTAGCCCAGCAGGGAGAGACTTTTGGTCTGTAGCAGCCTGGTTGATCCCCTGCTAGACTTGCTTGTGTTGCGTGTTTAGCCAACAGACTTTCTGGAGGCTGGGTGATTTTGGACTACCTCACATGTCTGGCAGTTAGCAAGCTGTCAGCTGGATGATGGGGAACTTAGACCACGACCTAGCAGGCCAGCCCACTTTCATTTTCAAAGTTCCAAGAGCAGCATGAGGAGAAACTGCACGTTGGCCAGAAACTGGCCCCCTGGAACCATAAGTGCATTCTGGTGGCCAAAGCAAGTCATATTGCCAGTCTAGAACCAAGATTGCAGAAATAGAATCCACCCTTTGATAGGAGTAGTTGGAAAGAACTACAACCATTTATGAAGTAAACCATACTGGATGGTTGTGTTTATGTTACTTTTGTTTTTGTTCTCCAGGCACATAAGAGCAATTTTGTATTGTGGCATTCATTGCAAGAGACAGTAGTCACCAAACGAAAGACATATTATTGTAGAAGTGACACCACGGATAGGATGAAATTTAGCAAAGTTGCTTTACTCTGAAAATAATTTATTAACCAAGGACCTTTTATTCTTTGTCATCTGTAAGTAATGGTTAGGATCAGATTTTTTTTTGAAGTTTAAAAGAGGGTATGTTTTTGCTTCACAATAAATAGCTCTTTTCATTCTGTACAAGTATGTTTAAATCCCACTCAGTCTTACATTAGTAGAGCAAGATGTATGTGATTCAAATATACTTGTACATATTGTAAGTAAATAATCATGTAATATTTATTAACATAACTTTAAAGGAGAAAAACATTCACAATTGCAAATTGTAATACAGTGGGAAAACATAAAAGTCTGCATATTGAATAACAAGTTTGCTAACCCTAAAATAAAATCTAAATTCAGATAATAGAAAAGAAATATATTGGTGTCAGTGAAGTCTGGTATGAAGCAGATTTTCAGTAGTAGTAAATTTAAATTTAAAATATAAAGAAATGATCCCAGATCCGCACTTAACCATTTCCAGAAATTGCTGGTAGGGTGCGATTGGTCATTTGCTGTATCTTATGTTGCCCTGCTCCACCACCAGAGGGAGGTCTTGTCTATTATGTTACATTTTCAGTGTTTCCTTTCCACCTTTGTAATAACTTAGATATGATGGATGCAGGATTGCTTTTGGGATACATTTCTAGTGCTTAAGGAATATGCCAGAAAATCTGGTAGTCTTTTAAAACACACTCTCCAAAAAAGATTTAGTATTAGCTCTTAGCACTGAATGCCCATACAATGCTAACCACCTAATTACCTCGTTTAATCCTTATAGCAGTCCTGTGACGTGATTGCTACTCCTTTCTCTCATTTTCCAAAGAGGAAACAAAGGCTTCAGGGATTCAAATGCCTTGGTCAAGTTACCCCACAGATGGTAGAACTATGGATTTAGATCCTAGCTAGCTGCCAAAAGCCTCTGCCCTTAGCTCCTCTCCCACACAGTCCCCTACACAAACACCAAAGTCAGGATGCCCAATGCTCCCTACTGAAGAGGGACCAGGCTACATTTGTGTGATATGTTTGATATTTTCCTTACGTCTGTTTATTTTAGCTCTTTCTTTACAGTATGCATGTCAATTATGTTGCCTGATCCAAGGAACTCGCAGGTTTTAATTCTAAATGCTCTCGAGTTTTAAGAAGTTAATACAGAATGTATTATTATTCTAAATGTCCATTGTACCTTTTCAGAATGAACTTCCTGAACCTGAACAAGACAATGGTGGCACCACAGAATCTGTCAAAGAACAGGAAATGAAGTGGACAGACTTAGCCTTACAGTACCTCCATGAGAATGTCCCCCCCATTGGAAACTGACACTCGGCTCCTTATGAATGGATTTTTAAGAAATACATAGATACAAAATGTTCTTTTAGTGTCCTAATTCAAATCTTTGAGTAGTAAATCAACACTCAAAAATGCACTCACACTTACAGTAGCAAAGTGCAATGTGAAAATATTCACCAGAATAAGGCCAAACGTGGTGGCTCATACCTGTAATCCTAGCACTCTGGGATTGGGAGGTGTAGGTAGGAGGATCATTTGAACCCAGGAGTTTGAGACCAGCCTGAACAAGAGCAAGATCCCCATCTCTACTAAAAATGGAAAAATCAGCTACAGTGTTGTGTTCCTGTAGTCTCAGCCACTCGGGAGGCTAAGAAAGGAAACCCACTTGAGCCCAAGAGTTTGAGGTTGCAGTGAGTTATGATGATACTACTGCACTAGGGAGACAGCTCTGTCTGAAAAACAAGAAAAAAAATTCATCAGAATGACAAATAGATTGCTCACATATGTAGAACATTTGACTGTTTAAACCTAAAATAATTCTTTCAATAGCTTGTTTGAACATGAGTGGTTAAACATTTGCCTTTAACTCTGATTTTACTTTACTATCAAAGTTTAACACTTCTCACCTGCTTACTATATGTGTCCTGTGAGAATTATTGAATCCTCAATCCCCCCACTTTGAGAAGCATTCTGAGTGGATTTAGCCTGTAGGTATTATGAATCTACAGAGTTTGCCATTCACTGAATACTGGGATTCCTAAGATTCTCCATGGTATCTTCAAACTTTGGTAAATTTGCTAATTGAGTAGTTATCTGCCAGTTGCCTCTGCTGTTCCTACAACTTCCTTCGGTGCTGCTAGAAAGGATCTTTGGTGAGGTAGACCACTAGTTTTATCCAGTAACAGCATTTCTTATTTTCTCAAAGCACTCAGATATAACCAAACCACCATGGAATAAGTATTTAGTTAATACATTTGTATAAGAACCTATACTTTGGGCAGCGCCTGTGGCTCATCGAGTAGGGCACCAGCCCCATATACCGAAGGTGGCGGGTTCAAACCCAGCCTCAGCTGAACTGCAAAACAGAAAAATAGCCAGGCATTGTGGTGGGCGCCTGTAGTCCCAGCTACTCAGGAGACTGAGGCAAGAGAATTGCCTAAGCCCAAGAGTTGGAGGTTGCTGTGAGCTGTGATGCCACGGCTCTCTACCAAAGGTGATAAAGTGAGACTGTCTCTACAGAAAAAAAGACAAAAAAGAACCTATATTTTGCATAACACATTCATGCATACTTATCTCCTGGAATTATCTGCCTCTATTAAACAGTGCCTTTTATGTTCTCCAACACGTAAACTGTAGAAAGAAGTCTTGGCTCATACTTGTGTATCCCTCATTAAAAAAAACTGAAAACACTGAATAATCTAGATCTCTTTTCATCCTATTTTCACTTGTGTCTTTTTATTTCCTACCTTATGGGGGAAGAGGTACATCATAAATGAGCTTAGTAATACTTTAGAGTTTCAATCAGAAATGTGTAGCAAGCACCCTGTAATCCAGGCACAACCAGGCTCTTCTTTATTTTTTTTTTTTTCTTTCTTTTTGAGACAGAGCCTCAAGCTGTCACCCTGGATAGAGTGCTATGGCATCACAGCTCACAGCAACCTCCAATTCCTCAACTCAAGCAAGTCTCCTGCCTCTGCCTCCCAAGTAGCTGGGACTACAGGTCACCGCCTCAACGCCCGGCCATTTTTTGGTTGCAGCCATCGGTTGGCGGGCCCGGGCTGGATTCGAACCCGCCACCTCAGGTGTATGTGGCTGGCACCTTAGCCCGTTGAGCCGCAGGCACCAAGCCACACAGCCAGGCTCTTCCCTCTGCATCAGTGTCCTGCCTAGAAATCATGTGTCTTCTGAATAAAGACTCCAAAGTACCAATCTCTTCAATAACCAAAGAAAGACTAAGAGAAAATTATGTTTAGAGAAAAGAACTTATACCAAGGTGAAACAAAGCTTTTCAAAAAATTAAAATACCTAATATGCCACAGTTTTTTCACGTTCTTACTAAAAGAGGATTTTACAACTTGTATGTAATATCAAAAGCACTAATGTCTAGGAACCTGATGAAGGTTCATGAATCCACCCTAGCCTGTCCCCAGAATATTGGTAGACCAGTAGAATATGGGAGTTGTCTTGATTTCGAGTGAAATCAGACTGTGATTGTCATAAGACTCCTGTCTGTCTATGATCTTCATCTGAGAACTGCACTGTCCCGAAGGAATGGCCTCTGGGCAAGTTGTGACCTGTGCTATAATGCCGGGGCTGTTCATTGTATCAGGAAACAGGTAACCTGAGCCTGGGCCAGTTAGAGTCCGTCAGCTGGGGCTTTGGAATCTGTCCATCTAGGACTGGCTTGAGGATGATGGACACAAGGAATGCTACGCTGCTATTACAGCTTTCTTCAACCTTATCTATCAAAACACCCAGAGAGAACAGTGTCTCTATAGGGAAGCCCTAAGGTTCTGTGGCACCTCTGTGCCTGCTCGATGTGCAGTCCAAAGTGTGTGCATTGCTCTTCTTTGGAAGGTCCTGTACTTGATCCTGAGAACATAGCAATGAACAAAGTAAGTGTGGCTTCTGCCTTTGTGAAGCCTGTGTTTGGAGGGGGAGACATAAGCATTAAACCCAAATAGCCATGTAAGTCTCTGGTTTCAAATTGTGCCATAAGCTAGGAAGGAGAAATGAAGGACATGACCGGAAGCAAAACCTGAGGCAGAGTTTTCTTGTAAAAGTTATTTATCAAGGTGGTGTCCTCAGGAGAACCCTGTGAGGGAAGCACGATGGAGCAGGGTGAAGGAGCTAAGGAAATTTCACCCCAAAATGTGATTCCTTGGTATAAAGAATATTTTAAAAGGCCATTTTGATCAGAAAGCACTGGCCTCTCCATAAAACCTGAGTAACCTGATTTAGACTCAGAAACGTCTGCTGGCCTCCTTTATTACATGCCAATAGACCAAGGTCATTTGAAGCACAGTATCTGTCTCTCAGGCTAATTTACAAATCAATCTATTTGCACCAATCTACCCCCTCCCCTCCTAGCAACCACTTGTCCATTTTCCAGTTTCCCCATTCCCTACTAAAAGGCATCTTTAAAAGCTACTGACCATCACTGGGATGTTGGGAAATCATTCTTGTGGTTCCCCCCAGGCACATAGTATTTGAAAATAAACCTTTCTCTTTATTAATCTATCATAATTATGAGTTGATCTTTCAGCGAATCAACCAAAGGGGAAAGGGCAGGTTTCGCGGTGATGCTGACAAGGGAAAGAAGCTAAGTGAAGAGGTGTCCGCTGAGGTCTTGCCTCAGGCTATTCCCATGGGAGCTTGGACCCTGTTGGCACTAGGGGGCTAGGACTTCATACTCAGTATTGGCTCCACCCCTCCTGCCATCCCCCAGAGCAGCCATAACCTGGGCATTACTAGGGACAGTACAGCTGTGAGCCTTTGGCAGCCGATACCCAGTAGCTGGGGAATGAGTACCCAGACCAGGTAAAGGGAATGTAGGTAGCAACAGGACAACTGCAGGTGCAGGAGAGTGTGGAGGGGATGTGATGAATGTTGGATAATCAAGGGGAGATCTTGAGATAAGTAGCTTTTATAGCACATCACTTAAAATGCTAACGTTGGTTCTGAATTATTTCCACTCTCCAAGGAAGTGGTCAGGCCTTTTGTGCTTCCTATGCCCAGCAGAAAGCAGACGTGCTGGCTGGGTGCCTGTAGCACAGTGGGTGGGGGGGTTGAACCTGGCCGGGCCTGCTAAACAACAATGACAACTGCAACAACAAAAATATAGCCAGGGGCGGCGCTTGTGGCTCATCGAGTAGGGCCCCGGCCCCATATACCAAAGGTGGCGGGCTCAAACCCAGCCTCAGCCAAACTGCAAAATAGAAAAATAGCCCAGCATTGTGGCAGGTGCCTATAGTCCCAGCTACTTGGGAGGCTACGGCAAGAGAATCACTTAAGCCCAAGAGTTTGAGGTTGCTGTGAACTGTGTACTCTACCAAGGGCAACATAGGGAGACTTCATCTCAAAAAAAAAAAATTATCCTATCCCTTGATTGGGAAGTAGAGGAGAGTGGGAGAGGAAAGGATCTGAAGCCAGGAGCCTCAGGAGTAGTAGAAAGCTGTGCCCACCGCTGGTGGCACTTAGTGAAATGATGAGGTCTCAGAGATTCATGGTTTGTGAGGTGCTCTGCAGGAGACCCAAACCTCAGCCCTGAGTCTCCCAGACTGAGCAAAGACTCCAAACTTTGAATCACTGCCTTCAAGAGGCCCTCAGACTTGGCAGTGATATCTCTTGTCTCTCTTTGACTATGTGAGCCAACACTGGGAGGGTGAGTCGGAGTAGCGAGGGGATAAATTGGGATCATCTCATCAGATTGATTACAGAGAGCAAATAACATAACGTCCAGAAGTGGAACTGGCATTGTAAGCCAAGTGGGTGGGTGGGCACGTGTCTTGTTAAAAATATTTTCTAAGTTGTTGAAAGGTTTTAACTATAGATTGGGGGGTGGGGGGATCTGATCAGATTTAATGGTCTTTTTTTTTTTTTTTTTTGAGACAGAGCCTCAATTTGTCACCCTGGATAGAGAGCCATGGCATCACAGCTCACAGCAACCTCCAATTCCTCCAGGGCTCAAGTGAGTCTCCTGCCTCTGACTCCTAAGTAGCTGGGACTACAGGTGCCTGCCACAACGCCCGGCTATTTTTTGGTTGCAGCCATCATTGTTTGGCGGGCCCAGGCAGGATTCGAACCCGCCAGCTCAGGTGTATGTGGCTGGCGCTTTAGCCGCTTGAGCCACAGACGCCGAGCCTTGATTTTCTTTTAATGTAAGTCACTTTGGAGGATGGATTTGACCAGGAAGGATAGAAGTGGAAAGACAAAAGGGTTTGGGGAGCTTTGGCAGAAGGGACAGAGGATAGTGGGTTAGACTAGCAAGATGGAGGAGGAAGTGGAGGGATTTGGGATGCCTCTTAAGAGTGAAATTGTCCAGACTCATCAGTGTCAACACCCAGGATCATGGTCCTGTGGTTCTAAAGAGATTCAAGTCCCAGTATGAGTCCTGCCTTTATGACCCAGGGGTGGGATCTCTGAGCAAGACACAGCCTCTAGGGCGGTGCCTGTGGCTCATTGAGTAGGGCGCTGGCCCCATATACTGAGGGTGGCAGGTTCAAACCTGGCCCTGGCCCGAACTGCAAAAAACAAAAACAAAAAATAGCCGGGCGTTGTGGCAGGCGCCTGTAATCCCAGCTACTCAGGAGGCTGAGGCAAGAGAATCGCCTAAGCCCAGTAACTGGAGGTTGCTGTGAACTGTGTGATGCCACAGAACTCTACCAAGTGTGATAAAGTGAGATTCTGTCTACAAAAAAAAAAAAGGACATGGCCTCTATTCTCTAGAAACAGAATCTGAGTCCAGGAACTGCCCCTCCTTTGAAGCCAAACTTAGACCCACATCTTAATAGTACAGAAACAGTGACATCATGATTAATCAAGTGCTTCTCTGCACTTTATGCACATGGGCTCCAGACCTGGGATTCGCTTTTTAGGTGGATATCATTGTCCTCATTGGTCAAGAGATGATGACTTTATGGGCGGCACCTGTGGTTCATCCAGTAGGGCGCCGGCCCCATATACCACAGCTGGCAGGTTCAAACCCAGCTTCGCCAAACTGCAAATCAGAAAAATAGCCAGGTGTTGTGGTGGGCGCCTGTAGTCCCAGCTCCTCGGGAGGCTGAGGCAAGAGAATCACCTAAGCCCAGGAATTGGAAGTTGCTGTGAGCTGTGTGACACCATGGCACTTTACTGGGGGCAATAAAGTGAGACTCTGTCTGTACAAAAAAAAAAAAAAATTAAATGACTTAAGGTTAAAATTAAAGGACCTATTGCAAAATGGAATTTTTTTTTTTTTGCTTTGCTGATATCTGTTTTTATTTTTTTGTTGTTGTTAAATCACAGCTGTGTACATTAGTGCAATCAAGGGATACAATGTGCTGGTTTCATATACAATCTGAAATGTTTTCATCAAATTGTTTAACATAGCCTTCGTGGCATTTTTTTTTCCAGTGTTAAGACAGAATTTGTTTACAGAAAAGAATATAGAAAACACTAAAGCTCCTGGTAGAGAGAGAGAACTCAAGTGGGGAGAGAAAAGCTCT
>CAUYON010208542.1:0-12965 GCA_963573935.1 Arctocebus calabarensis | reverse complement strand
TTTCCCAGATGTCCATCAACGATGGATGGACACATCAACTTTCACATATTCAAACAACAAAATGTGAGTACTTATGTCAGGAGACCTGATAGTCTGCAATGCCCCTAAAGTGTGACACTCTTTGTACCCAGTTAAAACAATCAGACACAGAGTACATGAGTGCGAATCCCTGTATATAAAGGACAAGGCAGGGAAAACTAACCTTACTCTGAGGGTAGGGGGGACAGGGAGTGCCCTGGAGGATGGGGCTGTGACTGGCAGGGCGTGATGCGATTTGTACAATGAGCAGCCCTCCGTCTCTGGGTCTGGCACTGGCTTCCCAGGGCGCTCATCTTGCAACGACCCAGCGAGCAGTGGCTTTGGAATAAAGCTCCCTTCCCTGTGTGTATGTTTTACTTAGACAAGAAGTTTGAGATATTAATCCTCAATTAGGACAAAAATATTTTCTAAATTAATAAAATTACTAGGCATTCTTAGTTGAAAACAAAATTTACTAAAACAAGCAAAATCCCCAGAAATGCCTAGAACAAAATAATTATTCTGAAAAGGAGCACCTTTAAGATCAAGAATGAGACACCAAGGCCAGCTCTCAATGCCCCTGTCTAACATCACATTGAAATTACCAATTGGCACAAATATCCAAGAACAGCAAAAACACAGACACATAGGATTGAAAAGGAGACAGTCAAACTTATTATTTTTAGAATAAATAATTGCTTAACTAAAAAAATCAATTTAATCTATAGAGGAATTATTGGGAAAATAGAATTTAGCAAGAAACTTTAACACAAAAGCTCAAGAAATCTGTATCTTTGTACTTTAATAAAGTACCAACATTTGGTTATACAAAATGCTATGCTAATGTAAGATGCTAACAACAAGGAAAACTGTACATGGATGCGCAGTAACTCTCTGTACCAGCTTCACAATTCTTAAATAAATCGAGTATGGCCCTCAAATAAAGAGTTTGTTGTAACAAAGACATGCCGGGTTTATGGAGAGGAAGATTAAGCAGAGAAAAGATGTCACTTGCTCCTAACATGACATCAGATATAGACTCAAATCGCTTTCCCACAATTCCTGAGAAGGATATTCATAGAACTTAAGAAAATGATTCTAAAATGTATGGAAAAATAAAAGTACAAGGACATCTGAGACAGCTCTCAGGGCAAAGTCCAGGAAGGCACGAGAATCCTGCTTTTCTCCCTGGTGTCACAATTTGCTTCACAGCAAGTCCTGACACTATGATAGAAGGAGCAAGAATGACAGATTGAGAGACGAGAGAACAGAGAACTGGGAGTCACACCCACATGAGGGTGCAGCTTTGACGTTGGATGGGACAGGTGTGTCAGGGCTGAGGGAAGGTTAGATGTGCTGTGTCAGCGGACTGGGAGAAAGGGAACCGTGACCTCACATCACGTGCAGAAGTCAACTCTACACAAATTACTTGATGATGTCAAACACAAGACTTTAAAACTTCTTGTAGAAAATAATAAACAAACCTCTTTTAGACTTTGATACAGAGAATGATTTGGTAAAAGCACAACTGTGCTTGGTAGATGTATATAGAACGCTCCATCCCAAAGATATAGAATATACATTCTTCTCATCGGCCCATGGAACATTCTCCAAAATTGTCCATATCCTAGGATACAAAACAAACCTCAGCAGATCAAAAGAATTGAAATTCTACCTTGCATCTTTTCAGACCAAAAGGCACTAAAAGTGGAACTCGACTCCAACAAAAATGCTCAACCTCACATAAAAGCTACTGATTTGTAAGTATTGATTTTGTATCCTGAAACACTCCAATGTACTCAATACTATTATGAAACCAATATATAATCACTTGCACAATCATACGAATGACAAAACACAAATATATTCCAGAAAAACGGAGGGGGCAGCGGGGAGGGTGTAGGGCGAGGGGAGAGAGGAGGAAAGGCATTTGTTGGGATCTCACCCAATGAGCACAATGCAAGGGTACATCTCAAAACAACTACGAGTAAAAGTATTTTACCACAAACAATAAGTGTAGTGATGGTTATATTCAGCATTTTTGCTTAAGCATTGTACTGGGTAAATGTATACCAGTTATAATTTAATAAAAAGCAAGTTAAAAAAATAAAAATAAATAAAATGATGTAACTTTCCCATGAATATAAGAATACCCTAAAATTTTAAAAGTTTATTTTTTTAAAATGGGCTACATGGCTTGAGGGACAAATAGACAATTTCCAGAAAAGCGCTGGGCGGATGGGCTGAGCCTCGAGGCGGGATTGGCCTTAAAGACCCGGGAGGAGCCGTCTGACCGTCATGTTCAGGTTGCCCTGGGAGAGGACGGAGGGAACTGGGGTGGGGAAGGAGCAACCCAGGCAGCCGCCGCCTGGGAGAAGGGGGTCCCAGAGCCTGGCAGGCTCTCTGCTAGTGTGGGAATCGGCTCTGACCTTCCCTCGCCCCTCCAAGAAAAACTCACTCATTAAAAATGAGAAATGACCAGAAAGGAACCAGCATCGGACCAGCACACAGGCTGGGTAATAAAACGTGTCAAGACCAGGGAAGAGAACTGGCGACCTACAAGTATTCGTCAAGAAATATTTGCACGAGGAGGCTAGACAGGTGACCGACTAAATCACCAGGAACAGAAGAAAGAAAAACAGCAGAGGTGGAGAAGAATTATGGTCTGGCAGAGCTTGGAGCCGAAGTTGAAGAAAAGTAGCAAGGTGAGAAAACCAAGAGCATGTTATATCACCTGACCCAGGAGAGGAGGGGGGAGTCCCGGGCTCGTCTGCCCCCCAGCCGGCTTAGACACCCTGAACTCACCCCAGAATCGCTCCTGAGAAAGGCTCCGCCCTGGTCCTCTCTCTTCCTCCCACCAGTGCTGACCCGTGATGCTTTCAGGTATCGAAATGCAGAGATAACTCCTCTAGTCTGCAAAAGCTGGGATACCAAAGTTCCCGTCTCAACAACAACAAAACCCCCAAGGTGAACAAGATCAACGATTTGATTTTTCAATGTAAGCAAAAAGGTCGAGGCAGTGTATAGCCTGAGAGTCTAGGCAGGGCTGCCGGCCCTTACCACAGACCCACACCACACCTGCTGTTCTAATAAAAGTTCTCCTTATAGTTCAAGGGATTTCTGGAAAAATGAAATATAAACACGACAGAATGGAAATAAATGTGGGTTATGTTCCATACATGACAGGAACAAACAAAGATAAAGAAAAATGGGAATTGGCATGCCATGGATAAGCCGCCAGTCCTTAAAAAACTCATAGAAAACCTCAGAATTATGGAATGAGGTATGGGGGTGTTTGAAGGTGAATGAGTCAAAAGAGAAAAGAATTTTAAAAAAAAGTTAACTTACAACTATTTCCTAAATATTATCCCAGGTCAGAGATTTCCAAAAGATATTTGCACAAGAAAAATGAACTCAAAATGAAGAGAGATTAATCAGTACAAAAATGCAATTAGATAACAGAAGTCCTACCATTGCCAAGCACAGCAGGGTGATCCTAGTTAATGTGAATTTCTTGTATGTTTCAAAATAGGTAGGGGAGAAGATTTGGAGTGTTCCCAACATCAAGAAATGATTAATATTTAATGTGGCAAATATCCCAGTTACAATTGTATGAATGAATTAAATATCACATATACCCCATACTTATGTACAACTATTATGTGTCAATAAAACAAACAAATGAACTGGAGAGTCAACCATGAAGCCAATGATAACAATTATTTTGGAGAACTGAATTTTAAAGAGAAAGATAATTTTTTTATTTTATTATCTTTATCATTAAATTTTAAAGTGAATTTTATCATATGCAATGTTTATTTTTAAATAGTTTAATTTTTTTCTTTTTTTTATTAAGTCATTTGTACATAGATCATACATACATTTATGCCATTATGGGATTCGATGTGTTGATTATTTGTACACATTGGAGTGCTTACATGCTACTAGTCAACATAGCTTTCACCTCTTTTACCAAATTACAGAGTTAAGACATTTGTCTTCTACACTTGATAGAGCCAACTTGTACTTGCAATATGTTCCATAGGTGTGGTCCCCAGATCTGTTATTTTTAATCACAAAATTAGGGTGGCATCTGTGGCTCAAGGAGTAGGGCACCGGTCACATATACCAGGGGGGGAGGGGCGGGTTAAAGCCCAGCCCCAGCCAATATTGCAAATAAAAAATTAAATTAAAAATTGTAAATGTGTTAGAGCTTAATTGATTGTTATCAGAAACATGAAAAAAACTAGACATTGTACAACACACAAAACACAACAATAACAATGAGTGTCACTCAACAAGACACACTACACAGCTGCCAAACACTGACATACGAAGATTATGAAACCTTACCGAGTAGTTTGTATAGTGTTGCCAACATAAGCAAACAGTGGAAAGTTTGTGAATTTAATTGTCACCTCATAGGATGACAGCTCAGATGGTCATTCCAGAGAAAGAGTTCCAAACTTGCTCTGAAGGGTGGACCAGACACTGCCATCAGTGCATGGCTTCCAAGGGGGTTGGGTGGGGATTCTTCAAAGGTGACTGTAGTGATACTCATCAGAGGTCTGCAGCACTGGTCCTAGGATGAGTTCACAAACTTGATTGTCAGACCTTATAAAAGAATATACACTGTGTGGCTCCATCTATAAAAGAAGAAAAATAAAAATCAAAGTCTATAAGGTGTCGAAAGGATCTGGACAGACATTTTTCAAAAGAAGGGATGTAAATGGCCGAAAGACACACATAAATATGAAAAAAAGTTCAACATCTCTAATCCTGAGAGAAATGCAAATTAAAACCACAAGAATGGCTATCGTCAAAAAAAAATGATAAGTGTTAGCAATGATGTGACATAAAGGGAACCCTTAGTACAGCAACTTTGGAAAACAGTATGGAAGTGCCTCAAAAAATTAAAAGTAGAATATATAATCCAGTAATCCCACTTCTGAGTATGTATCTAAAGGAATTAAAATCAATATGTTAAAGAGACAGCCACACTCTCATGTTCATTTTAGCATTATTCACAGTAGCCAAGATACAGAAGTAGCATAAGTGTTTATTGGTGGATAAGTAACAAAAAAAAATGTAGCATATGCAGGTGTCCCTCAAGTTCATGTGCAATTTACTATGTTAAACTATTTTAAATCACACACGAACTTTATGTTCACCCTATATACATACACAATGGAATATTATAGGGCCTTTAAAAAGGAGATTCTGTCATTTGAGACATTGTCAATGGAACAAAAAGACATTATGCCAAGTGAAATAAGCCAGGCACAGAAAAACAACTACGGAATGATCTCACTTACGTGTGGAATCTAAACAGATTGATTTCATAGAAGCAGAGGGCAACAAGGTGGGTGAGAGGCAGGAGGCAGAGAGAGGAGGGAAAGGAAGATGTTGTTGTTGACAAAAAGCTACAAAGTTTAGGTTCCTGGCAGAATGAATGTTAGTGACCTATTGCACTGCCTGGTGACCACAGTTAATAATAACATACTTCAACCTTCAGAACTGCTAAAACAATACACTTTCCATGGTCTCAGCACACACATCAAAAGACAAATTGGTGAGACGATGGATATGTTAAGTAGTTTAATTTAATCTTTCTACAATGTATACGTAGATCAAAACATCACATTGGATCCCATAAATATACCCAGTTATTATTTCTCAATTGAAAATAAATGTTAATCAAAACTACTCTGAGATATCACCTAACTCCAGTAAGAGTAGCCCACATGGCAAAATCCCCAAACCAAAAACTCTTAAGGTAGAAATCAGATAAATTTCTAGGAGAAATTGATGATGGAGGAAAATGTCGAGGAAGAGGGACAGAATTGAAGGAACCTTGGAAGATGAACCCAAGTGAGAAGGATCAGAGGACTTTTCTCAAGAGATGAAGTCAGAATGTGGTCAGGGAGCAGATGAGGTGAGAACATGGTATGAGCAGGAACAGAGAGGGAGGGCTGCTGGCTGTGTATATACTGAGCCCTGCCAAAGAGCTGCCAAATAGACGAAAGGCTTCGACACTTTCAATCCAGGCGCTCAAAATTCATTTGTTTCTCTTACACTCCGTTTTCTCATTTGTAAATGAGGATAAGCATCCTTTTCTTACATGGTTGTGCAGTTAAGAGCTGACAGAAATTGCGTTAACCTGTTTGATGAAAATAAACCAGCACAGTGTACCCCATGATTGCACTAATATACACAGCTATGATTTAAAAATTAAAAAAAAAAAAACTCAAAAAATAATTGCAAATGCAAACTTCTCCGTACTTGAGAATAGTTTGTCATCAGGACATTGTAGTTCCTTGTTTTCCTCCCTGGGTGAGGATAATAGGTGTAGGAGGCTCAGGATGGTTAAAGAATAGATGGCTGGATTTTAAATATTCAATGAGAGCAGAATGAAAAACCAAAATGCAAAACTGGTAAGATAATTCTGACTTCTTGTTGACAAGAACTGAGGAAGGACCTTTCCGTTGGGCTTTGCTACACTTTGATTCAAATATCATTGGCATTGACCTTCATTTACTACTTTAAACATCGTTAAGAGCAGTCAGCTGGGGCTGGGCTCAGCGGCTCATGCCCATAATCCTAGCACTTTGGGAGGCTAATGCTGGAGAATCACTTGAGGCCAAGGAGTTCCAGACCAGGCTGAGCAAAGCAGTTGAGATTTAATCTCTACGAAAAAGCGGACAAGTTATCTGGGTGAGGTGGCATGAGTCTGCAGTCCCAGCTAACTTGAGACACTGAGGCAAGAGGATGACTAGGGCTCAGGACTTTGAGGTTACATGAGGTATAATTTAGCCCTGGTGAGAGAGAGAGAGAAAGACCATCTCAACAAACAAAAAAGGTCACCAGATTTTCATAGAGGAGACTTGCTCTTATTATTAATCCCATATATCATAAGGAAATGAAACCATTAGCTAAATATCATTAAATTGCCCTTACTATCCAAAAGTTAATTTTTCTGCTATTTTTAGTAAAAGACAAAACACCTCTTGACAATGACATCAAAGTTCATGTTTCATTAGCATAAACTCTCTGCCCTTTCTCCAGCCTTATGACATCTGTAATTAAATCTCAAAGCATCGGCTACCTAAAATGTTACTATATCTGAAATTGAACCCCTCTTTAATCATCTAAGGATTTTTTTTTTTTTTAATCGAAGGCAGCACAAATCGCTAGGGAGTATAGCTCAAAAATAAGGTGTTGTCTTCAAATGAATGATCCGTGACATTTGTCGGTTTTATCTCTTCTTTATCCATTGCCCCTGCTGCCATCCTTCCCGAGTTACCTCTACTCTGGGAGACTAAAATAGGCCCTGTCACCTCTCGGTGTTGTCTGTCCCTGGGCCATCTGATCCCAATGTTTCCAGGCTATTATTATTGCCAAGACAGCACCCCCTTTATGACACTGCCCATTTCTAGTACCTATGAGTATCTGAAAGGTCAGAAGACATAGCATACGTTTATTTTCAATAGCAGGTTATTATTAGTTATTTAACCATACAACTTTTTGGTTTAAAGTAGTAAGCATTAATCACATAACCCACAGTTTCCTGTGGGTCTGGAATTCAGCAGCAGCCTGGCTGGGTGGCTTCAGGTCAAGGTTGCTCGTGAGGTTCTGCTGGTCCATCTAGCGCCTGGATGATCCACTGCCCAGACTCACTCACCAGGCCAGCAAGGTGGTCCTGGCTTCTGTAAGGGGCGTCTTGCTCCCCATGTGGGATTTTCTGTAGGCCTGCCTGAATATCTTCACATCATGGAAACTGGCTTCCCTGAGCGTGAGCAATTCAGGGACAAAAGTCAGACAGAAGCTGTATCCTTTAGGTGACCTTGAAAATTTTACAGTGAAATCTGCCACAGTCCATGGCTATAAAGGAAGCATTAAGTCAGGTCCGCCTAGCCTGAGAGGAGAAGTAAGCACCGGCTTTGGAAGGGAGGCCGGTCAAAGAACTTGCAGGCTTACCTTAAAACCATTGCAGTTATAATTTCCAGCAGCATGTTCAATACAATTTCCTACAGTCTCCAACACTTCTTCAGGTATGATAACTTTAAATTTAAATCCATAGGTCCCTTGTTAATTTGAACAAAGTACTTGAAATATACTATATCCCATGTGTTTCCAGATTTCTTAAACACTCTGTTTTATATTTATTGCAACGCCTGTGGGAGTCCCAACAATCACAATTATTACAAACGGTGCTTAATTTTTTTTTTTCTCCTTTCCCTCTCCCAAAATGTGTTCCTGATACTCTTATTCTTTTGGCTGTTTTTATTGCTTCTGTGGCTTTACTGGGGTCACCTCTCTTTTTGGTTCTGCCTATCTACACCCTCTGTGGTTAAGACAGGCAATCTCATCTCAGCTTCCCCTTGAAGAGCTGACAAGTATCTCTCTCATGCTTGGACCTTCCATACTCATTCTTTTTCTCACTTGACTGTACTTAGTTCAGCACAATTTTACCCACCCCTTTTCTCTGGGCATGCCTGTTACAGCAAATACTCGAAAAAATACTTGTCAAGTAGGTGAATGAATCTGAGATTAAAATAATTTCACCAAATTATCCAAAGTGCTATTATTTTAATATGTAATCAACATAAAATGATTGATAAAATATTTTGTTTTCTTTTTGCACTAAACTCTCAAAATCTTCTGTATCTTTTACATATTTTAATTAGCATGCTAAATTTTCTCTTGAGATACTTGGTCTGTGTTTAAATTTTATAAAATGTATAGTTCAAAAAATACATTCACACATATAGTATCCCAAAACTAATGAGTTTTTGTATGCTGTATTCGATTTCCAATTTAAATGTAAAATAAATGACATAAATATTAAGTTTTCAGCCTCACAAGTGACATTTTAACCACTCAGTATGTGTCTTATGGCTACAATACTTCACAGGGAAGCCCAAAAATCATATGAGAAAGAAATAAATTTGGGATGTCACTGGGTTGTGAACTATCATTTACTAAAAGTAATGTTTAGAACTGAAAAAGTAGAAGGAAATATAGCTCCTATCAACACTGCCTATGTATGATCAACCTCCACTAATGAAATTTCATGAGCAAATCACTACAACAAGAATTATACAGGGCCAGAATTATATGGCCAGAATCCACGACTTGGTTGTTATATCTAAAAGAAATATAATTCCAAGTCTAAACATAGCATAGAAAAACAATTTGGCTTTAATAAGATTTCTCAAAAAAATATAAAGGATTAATTAAATTGCATTGCATTGAAACCATTGAATTGAAACAATTGCAGTGAAAACAATTACTTTGGAACAAAACATAGCAAAACACCCCCCCTCCCAAATCTCTCTCCCCAAACCCTTACACCATAAGAGCTGTCTCTAATCATTGCTTTTTCTCTTCCTCAAAATATTCCTCATATTTTTAGCCTATAATTTTCTGGTCTTTATTTTCCTCTCTGCCTCCTTCCAGAACTTTTATAATACAAGTCAATCTAAATTTCATTCTTGAAATTTATCTCTTTGAGCATTAGCCAAAAGGTCACCTCTCAAAACTTGAGCAAATTGACCCTGAATTCTCCTTGGAGATGAAAAATTAAAACAAAGAATTTAGGAAGGCTCTGAAGGCCAACGTTTTTATATTTTCATATTATCATATGATACAAATCTTAATTTGTGTTGTTCTTATGGCTGAAGGACATTCATTGTCTTGGTTTAAGAATCCATTAAAAAAACTATCCAGGACTGTGAAATGAACCAAGAGGAATATTAGTTGTCTTCCCTATTTATGGGCTTTGTCTTGGTTTTCTGATTCTATAGGGTCTCTGTGTATTTGCGTTGTTTTACAACTCTATAAATTATTCATAGAAAGAGAATAGTGGCCTATACCCATTCAATTTTTTATCCCCACATTGCTGATAGCCAATATCTATATAGTTTTTTGATGTCTTCTTGCTATTTACTAAAACATCTTACTCTTTTGGTCCCTAATTAGAGTATTTGGAGTGATGAGGAGCAGCTTGTCTAGCAAAGAATAGGTCTTTCTTAATTAAATTATATTATTTTTTTCCAATAAAAGCTGGCAAGGGAAATAAAAAATGAGAGCTTATAAATTTTTAGGAAGTTCAAAATTTATACTAGTTAAGAGATTAGGTTCTGACACAAAACCCAGAACAGTTCTATCTAGTCTAACAAAGATGTGTGAGTTTGTTCGAGATATTTAGCTCCTCTAAGCCTGAGTGCATTAATACTTACAGTGTTTATTTATTCATTGATTCATTCATTCAAGAAACATGTATTGAGTACCTAATTTACCCCCAGACATTGTTCAAGCTCCTGGCAGTTATCACTGAGCAAAAGATAAAAATAAATATCCTACTACATGGAACTTACCTTCTCTTGGTAAAATACTATCAGCACTTAATAAATATATTATATGTCTGATAATTATAAATAAAATTAGGAAAATTAAAGATATTGAGGGAAGTTAATTTTTTTTTTGAGACAGAGTCTTAAGCTGTTACCATATGTAGAGTGTTGTGGTATCATAGCTCACAGCAATCTCAAGCCCTTGGACTCAAGCAATTCTCTCTCTCCTTTTTTTTTTTTTAATTTTTTAATCATTTTTCTTTTTTTTAATCTTTTCTTTTTTTTCTTTTATTTATTTTTTATTGTTTTTATTGTTAAATCATAGCTGTGTATATTAGTGCAATCAAGGGGTGCAATGTGCTGGTTTCATATACAATCTGAACTATGTTCATCAAACTGATTAACAGAGCCTTCATGGCATTTTCTTAGTTGTTGTATGAAGACATTTGTATTCTGCATTTAGTAAGGTTCACCTGTACCCTTCTAAAATGCATCATAGGTGTGGCCTCACCAATTACCCTCCCTCCACCCCAACCTTCCCCCTCCCCTCTCCTCCCTTGCCCCTTTCCCCTGCCTTAGCTTGCTAAGTAGCTGAGACTACAAGTACCCACCACAATGCCCAGTTAGAGAGAAGTTACTTTCTATAGGGCTATCAGAGATGGTTCTCTATGGAGGGAGCATTTGCTGAAAGGTCTGTGTGAAGTGGGGGCTTATCCTGGTGCACCAACTTACACCTGTAAACTCAGTGACTTGGGCAGCTGATGCAGGAAGCCAGAAGTTCAAGACTTCTCTGGGAAACATAGGATACTCTGTCTCTAAATAGAGAAGGAAAAAAATAGCAGGGCATGATGATCCATGCTTGTAGTCACAGCTACTCAGGAGGCTGAGGCTGGAGGATTGCTTGAACCCAAGCGTTTGAAGTTGCAATGAGCTCTGATGATGCCACTACACTCTGGATTCCAGCCTGGGCAACAGAATAAGACTCCATGTCTAAAAATAAAAAGACAGTGTTAGAGATAGACAGATAGAGGAGAGAGAGAGAGAGAGAGAGCCCCCATTGTGTAGGGAATGGAAACCCTGGGCAGAGGAAATGGCGTAAGCAGGGCCAAGACTCCAGTCTTATTTGAAGGCTGTAGTCAAAGAAGAGGTGAGAGGAAGTGCTTGTCATGTCTATAGAACTGCAGTCACTGTAAAAATCCTTTGGTTGTGTCTTGCACTTTTAATGTATATTTTACCTATGCATGATGTTGGTTATTAGAAAATATTGATTCGCTAAGTTCCAAACATTTTCCAAAGGTTGTCACATTTTATTACACAATATCCAAAAAAATAATATTAACTGCCAAGATCATTGTGGCAGATATGAGTTTTCTAAAATCTAATTTTGGCTTGAAAGCTCAAATGTTATCATTGCCACACACGATGTCTGTTATTTCCTTGAAAGGGCAGGCTCATTTCATTCATTTTCAAGAATGTGTCTGCAAATGTCCATGTTTGAAAAACAATGGTTTGTCAGTTCTCTCTCAAATGAAAATATTGGCCCTTGAGAAAAGTGGCTAGGTCAGCTTCAAACTCAATTACACAACTGCTTTGCCAGTACAATTTTCATACTTATGTACATAATAGGCAATGGAAAATCTTATGTCTCCCTCCCAATTTTGTCACAAGGAGTATTTAAAAGATGTGTGCTCAGGAGTTAAAATTTAATAAAAGTAATCTTTTTATTGCTTTAAGCACATGGTTAATTGAAACTGGCCTATTTGAGTTTTTGTTTTTTTGTTTTTGAGACAGAGTTTCACTCCGTTTGACCTGGGTAGAGTGCCATTGTGTCATCATAGCTCAAAGCAGCCTGAAACTCTTGGGCTAAATCTTCCTCCCTCAGCCTCCTGTGTAGCTGGAACTACAGGTACCCATCCCAACTCCCAGGGATTGTTTTTCTCTATTTTTAGTAGACATGGGGTCTCACTCTTGCTCAGGTTGGTCTCGAACTCTTGAGCTCAAGCAATCCTTCTGCCTTGGTCTCCCAGAGTGCTGGGTTCACAGGTATAAGCCACCATGCCTGGCTTTTTTTTGTTTTTGTTTTTCATCAGATTCCCATAGATGAGCCTTATTTGGTTTTGGCCAGTGGGCGATGGCAAAGAACATGGTGACTATTAGTGCTATTTGATGCACTGTTAAGATTTTGTGCAAATACTAGTCCAGGGAAAAAAGCAAATAACATTCAGTCTTAAAATGAATACATTTCTATAACATCTTACTGATGCTATTATTCATGTCCTCTGCACAGCTAGACTATGAGAAGAAGTCACAATAGGGTACCAATGGTCCCTTTAATGAGTTGATGTTTCCTGGCTCAGCGCCTGTGGCTCAACGGGCTAAGGCGCCAACCACATACACCTGAGCTGGCGGGTTCTAATCCAGCCCCGGCCAGCCAAACAACAATGACGGCTGCAACCAAAAAATGGCTGGGCATTGTGGTGGGTGCCTGTAGTCCTAGCGACTTGGGAGGCAAGAGACTCGCTTGAGCGCAGGAATTGGAGGTTGCTGTGAGCTGTGATGCCACGGTACTCTATCCAGGGTGACAGCTTGAGG
>CAUYON010208538.1:0-11494 GCA_963573935.1 Arctocebus calabarensis | reverse complement strand
TGGCCAGTAGTGGTGGACTTGCCCGAATCTACGTGTCCAATGACGACGATGTTGATATGAGTCTTTTCCTTCCCCATTTTGGATTGTATGGGCGGTTTTCACAACACCTGTGTTCTGGCGGCAAACCCGTTGCGAAAAAGCTATACTTTTGATACATTTTTACAAAAGTAAATAAATAGTATGACAACAAAATGAGATGGGGACACATTCCAAAGGAAGGAATTAACCTATTTTTACCTTAACATTGCCTGATCTATAAAATGAGGGTAAGAATATCTAACTGAATTACTAGGAGGTATAAAAGAGATAATCCCTGGCACTTAGAACTGTGCCAGGCAAAAATAAGTGCTCAATGAAAGTTATTATTCATATAAAATTGACAAGGATTTATAGTAAGGATTATGCTGAAATTAAAAAGTTTAGTTGCTGGTGAGAAGTCAAGGTGAGAACAGAATAGAGAAATCTACATAAGGAAATAGGCCCACATACAATCACCTAATTTTCAGCAAAGATGTCACTACAGTGTTGTAAGGAAAAGATGTTTTTCTCAATAAATTATACTGGATCAATTAGATACCCATATGGGGGGGAAACAGATTTTGACCACTCCTTCACCATACATAAAAATAAATTCCATGTGGCTCATAGATATAAATTTAAAAGGTAAACCGTTAGCACTTCTAGAAGAGAACACTAAGAAAAATATCATCATGACCCTGAGGGTAGACAAGGGTTTTTTTTTTTTTTAAGTAGGGCACCAAAAGCATGAAACTTAAAGGAAAAGATTGATAGATTTCATAAAAATTAAGAACTTCTGTGCATCAAAAGATACCATTAGTTAAGATTATTGAAAAGGCAAGTCACAGACTGGGAGAAGACATTTGTAATACACATATCCTACAGATGACACTCCTACTGAGTCCACTGTATGGGAAAATGTGAAAAGGTACTTTATAAAAGAAGGTAGCCAATCATCAAAAACATATGAAAAGGTACTTAACTTAATATCTTAAGTCAACAGGGAAAATGAAAGTTAAAACCACAACAAGATACTATTGTATTCCCACCACAATAACTAAACTTTCAGAATCTGGCAAGGTTAGTGGGAGGTGCTGAGCAACTGGAATTCTCATTCACTGTTAGTAGGAGTGTAAGTTGCTACAACTTTGGGAAACTGTTATATGCTTTATAATAAAACTGAATAAAGTCATAACTCATAATTCATGACCCAGCAGTTTTATAGAATGAAACTCATGTATAAAATGAGTACATTATTATAAGAATGTTCATCTCAACATGATTTACAATAGCAAAAACTGAAAACAACCCAAGAACCTATTAACAATGAAATGAATAAATTACGGTATCCTCCTACAATGAAATATTATATAGCAGTGGCACAAAGCAAATTCAAATTACAACATGGATGTATCTCATGTAAAGTACAAAGAAATGGCTCGGAACTTATAGCTCATCAGCTAGGGTGCCAGCCACATACACCAGAGCTGGTGGGTTCAAACCCAGCCCAGGCCTGCCAAGCAACAATGGCAACTACAACCAAAAAATAGCCAGACATTATGGTGGGCTCCTGTAATCCCAGCTACTTGGGAGGCTGAGGCAAGAGAATAATTGCTTAAGCCCAAGAGTTTGAGGTTGCTGTGAGCTATGATGCCACAGCACTCTACCCAGGGTGACACAGTGAGCCTCTGTCTAAAAAAAAAAATTTTAAATATGAAGACAGGCAAACTGATTAATGATTATAGATTCTAAAGGTCAGAAAAGTAGTTATCACTGGTGATTGTAAAAACTAAGAGAAGGCATGAGAAAACCTTATAGAATTCTGATTGTGTTCTATTTGTTGAATTTCATAAGGTTTTTACCTAAGTATATTCCCTTTACTACATTTCATTAAGCTGTATGCTTAGGGTTCGTGTACTTTATGTATTTCATGCCTCAATATAAATTTTTTTTAAACAAGCAATAGGATATACAAAAAGTAGAAATAGCTCACATGTGTATCAGCTGATAAATGGATAAATAAATGTGGTATATTCATATAGTGGAATATTATTAATCCATGAAAGAAGTGAAGTACTGAATACATGCTATAACATGGATAAGTCTTGAAAACAAGACAATCACAGAAGACTATATTATATGAGTTCATTTACATTAGATGTCCAGAATAGACACATCCATAGAGAAAAAAAGTAGACTAGTGGTTGTCTAGGCCTGGGAAGTTTGGGGAGAGATAGAGAATGAATGAAAACAGATGTAAGTGTTTTTTGGTGGGTGATAAAAATGTTCTAAAATTGATTGTGGTTGTGATTGCACAACTCTGCATATACTAAAAATACCATCGAACTGTATATTTAAAGTGAGTGAATTGTACTGTATGTGAATTAGATTGCAATAAAGCTGCTGGGAAACAAGAGGTTGTGAGATACTGATAACTGTAATACTAATGAAATACTTTGGAAAAGGTTGTACCACATGGTCCTGTAGTATGATAGTTAAGAACATTGATACTTTCATATTAATGTGAAATTTAAAAAACATGTTGATACTGGGGTCAGTGTTCTAATCCTGGCTCTGCTGTTAACTGACTATGTGATATTGGGCAAATCATTTAACCTTTCTACGTCTGAATGTCATCTGTAAATGCAAATAATAATAGTACCTGCCCCATAGGACTTTTGTGAAGATTGTCCATTTAACCAAGAAATAGTTGAGTGTCGTTTATACGCGAGGTACAGTAAATGATGACTGTTATTATCATTATCAAGGCAGTATTGCAACTGACGAATCTTAAACTCCATTTTAGTAAGATAGGTTATGAGTAAATTTGAGAGTATGCTGTGAGGACAGGACATCTTTCCCCTACTATACCAGATCCCCATCTGTTGCAAAATACAAAATTTATTTTCATTAGTAACTTAAGTTACTAATAGTATTAAATTATATTCTGCTACTAAGAAAAGGAAGTATATAATACATTTATAGAGAATTTCCATTCAGAAGTATTAAAGCCATAAAGAATTGATGATTAAAGGGTTGATATTCAAAGTACTTTATCGAAAAACTCAGTTTGTAAAAACTGGAAAGTTTAGTAATAACTGTAATTGATATATGGCCATTCAGAAATAGGAAGTGACCAGTAGTTACAAAAGTACATGGCAAGGTTTATATTTCAACAAATATTTATTAGTCCCATAAAGGAGTCACTTTTGTTCTTGTCAAAAATCATACTGTATTCTGCTTATTTGTCTTAAAGTATGTGTTCTGCAAAATAAATATATAATCCAGGCTGCGTGTGGTGGCTCATGGCTATAATCCTAGCACACTAGGAGGCTGAGGTGGGTGGATTGCTTGAGCTCATGAGTTTGAGACCAGCCTGAGCAAAAGTGAGACCTCATCTATACTAAAATAGGATTTTGGTGTGCATGAATACCCCAGGGAAAACTGAGGCAAGAGGATTACTTGAGCATGAATTGGAGGTTGCTGTGAGCTATGATGCCACGGCATGCTATCCAGGGCAACAGCTTGAGACTCTGTCTCCAAACAAATAAATAAATAATCCTTTAAAATTTTTTAAATTGAAAATGCACGTAGCCTATAGGCGTTGAGAAGGAAGCAAGTATACTTTCATTAAATACCTGACCCTAAGGGGCAAGTCTCCATGAAGTAGTGGTGAATGGCTTAGGCTTTGGAGCCAGACCTTGATGCAAGGTTTCTCACCTACATGGGCCTTAGATTCTTCATCTGCAGAAAGAAATTCATCTCAACATTGGAAGATTAAATGAATAATATAACAAAATGCTTATAAAAGTAAGCAATTAATATGCTATTACTGTGGATGACCATATAGCAGCTTCATATTATAAATGTGCATGAAAGTGTGGGTATAATTGTTTGTTAACTCTTATGAAGTTTTGGAGAATGCAGAAAATAATTTCTCCTGCATGCCAAGAAATTAGTAAGCGAAATGGAGTAATTGGATACCAAAGAACTAATTGAGCCTGGTGAGAAAATAACTCCAAAAAGTATCCCCAGAATGAGAGAAAAGCCATTAAGAGCTTTTGTTACCAGAATATAAAGCAGTGAGCTTCTTGCCTCGCAGAATTTGAGGTGAGTGTAAAAGTTGATTTAATTCCAGGTTAAAGGAAGGCTGGGATTGGATTAAGTGGTAGATAATAACAGTTAACATTTAATGAGTAGGGATTTAAATACTTATAGATGTTTGTATTTCTTTAAAACTTATTGAAAATTATCCATCTCTTTCATATTTGGCTATTAGAAACTAGTAATTATGTCTTGTTAATAGGCTTTCTAAAAATAGAAAAATCTTCAAATGTGTGCGAAAGTATGCTAAGGTTCTATTCTGAAACCTTGTTCTGTGGGAAACCATTCTGCTGGGATTTCATACAAGCATTCCCTATGAGAAAGAGTAGTTTCCCCGGGCTATTCATGCACACCAAAACCCACGAAAGAGATGACAACAAATGCCACAACCAGCAACACACTGAAGTCACGTTTCTGGCATAAACATAGTTATTTACTATTAGGATAGGATATGCCCAGTTTCTGCTACTTCATTTACCACGTTCACCTTCATAAAACTTGCTTACAAAATGCTTTAGTCACTTTTACCCACTGGGACATTTGTCCAATAAGCCGGCACCAACTCTGTCTGCCTCCTGCCTAGGCTGGCCAGTGATGCTATTTCTTGGTGTGTGCTAGTAAATCAAGAGGGATGGAGGTGGTTGGTGTGGACTCAGCATTTTGTTGTTGGATTTTATTTAAAGAATCCAAGACTATTAACTAAGTAACAAATTTTTGATAGAAAAATTAGAATTTATATGTAAGCAAAAAGAAAAATTAAAAATCTTAACACTCAAAAAACTGGTTTTACCATCTTTATCTATTTCTTTCCATATATTTTCAAACCAGGTTTGCATTTTTTTTATTTTATACTTTTTATCCTTATTGTGATTTCCAACCTTTCAAAACTGAAAACATTACAAATGTGTATGAGGTAGAAAGGAACAATCCCATATCTCCAACCTGCAGAGACCATCACTGGGGACATTTTATTCTGCTCTTTTTAAACAGTAACCTTCTGCCTCTATTGGGTCATCATTCTTTTAAAACTTGTAGCTAGTTTTACTTAACTGGTTTTGTCTTTTTTAAACATTTTTCTTTCCTTGGCTTCAGCCCTACTAACTTTTTTTTTTTTTTTTTAATTTTTGGATGGAGAATTTTGAATATTCACAAAAGTAGAAAGAATAGTATAATGAAACCTCTTGTTCCCAGCCTCTATAACCCTCAAACCATAGCCAATCGTACCCCATTTCCACCCCATCCACTCCACTGCTACCCCCAGCCCTTATTTATTTTGAACTGCTAACTTTGTAACTACCTTCAAGGGTCCTTTGCAGCCCCTTGGACTTCACTGTCTTTTGGCATTGAGAAAGGACCAGATGCCTGCCTCTCTCGAGCCTCTGCTCAGCACTCAGTTCCAGGCTTGACCGGCTGACCTGGGCTTTCCCTGCTTACTTCTGAAGGGCCTGGAAGTTCCCAGACGGTGAGCATGCCAGCCTTGCAAATTCAACTCTTCATTCTCTTTCCTGTTAATGAAGGAGGCCATTGCTCAAATCATTTGGAAAGGGAAAAGTGGAATTTACTACCTGGGTGTTCCTCTTCCATGCTGTTCTTATAAATTTAAACTTAGATTCCTGAGATTTAGATTGAACATGACAAAATTGCTATGTGGGCAGTTTAGTCAAGTGCTTACAGATCGATAGAGCCCTTCGGTATAATGAAGGAAAAATACTCATTAAGCTGCTTAGTTCTAGAAGATGAGCTCACCAGTAAAGGAGTTTTCAACTAAAGGTCTTATTAACTCTTTGCTGGCTGGCAAAGAGAAAAAAGAAGAAAGAAAAAATCCACAGATCCTTCAAATTGGCCTTCAGGAGGACCTAAGAAGTCATCCTGTACAATCCTGTCCTCATAATGAGTTCCTTGCATTGCATTCAGATTTACTTGTGCCAGAATTATTTTAACTTTGACTCCTTTTACATTTATGAAATATGCTTAAACTATCTCCACGTCATGGCCGTGGAATACAGCCATGGCTTTGCTGTACAGGCATTCAAATTTTGTGTGAAATTACGTAACAAAATACCACACAGAATTAGAAGATGTCAGAGTTTGAGTTGTCCCTCTTACCTAGCAACCCAATCAGTGTTTACACCAAAGTCAGAGGGAATTTGCTTACTTCAACTAAATGGTGGAGGTTTTCGTGTAGTCACAGTGTGATCCAAGCCCAATTGTTTTTCAGCTATTGAGTCTATTTCTAAAGTTCAATGGGACCAAACTAAGGCTGAGGCCCCCTGGTTGAGATGCCTGAGTGACACCCCTTACTCACTGCTGGCGCTGTTTGGGTAGCAGAGGGCCCCCTTTTCTCAGTCTTTTTGAATGGATTACCTTTCTGAGCTTCCAGTTTATGTGCTGCTGAAGCGAGCACCCTTCTGAGCTTCTGGAACACTGGTTTTGATCTCCCTTAATGTTCTTGTGTTGAAACTGGACAAAACAGGGTCAAAAGGATTGACCAACGGAAGAGCATCATGTTCCCATCATGAGCTGAGTGGAAACCAACCTGAGGGATGGGAAAGCCAACATCTGTGGGACGTGTCAGGGTGTCCAGCAGATTGTGCTTCTTTCGTCATCTACCTCTGTTTACCAAACATATCACTTCACTCAGTGATTAATTTGTTTCCCTATCAGTGCCTTTCCTCAGAAGCTGTGGTCTTCTTCAGGCTCTTTGTTTTTAGTTCAGTGTGACCATTGACTGCATTGATAGAACCATGGTATGCAGAATGAGGGAGGTGACAGAACAAAGAAGTGAATATGGTATATACAGTTAATCTCACTTCCCCACTTAAAACTCTCTGCTGGCTTCCCACTGCACTTGAGAGTAAAAAATACTTCATCCTGGCCCAGTAAGACAGCTCTCAGTGGGCTGTGTCTGTGTCACTAGCTTCTTGCTTCCAAATCTCCCCCCCTTTCCAGCTTTCACTCTGTTTCTTAGACAAACCTGGCTTGCTCCCCTTTGGCCCTTAAGTCTGGCTATTCTCTGGCCAGAGAACAGCTCACCGGTAAAGGAGTTTTCAGCTAATGGGTTTTTTTTATTAACACTTTGCTGGATGGCAAAGGGGTGGAGGTTGGGGAAGGAGCAGATATTGCTGGTCCTTTTTAGACCCACCAGTCTGTTTATTTCCTAGGAGAACCCTTTCCTGACTTATTCCCCTTACCTTACTTCATTTTATTTCTCCAAAGTCCTTTTTACTATCTTAAGTAATCTTGCCATTTATTTCCTTGTTGTCTTTCTCTCCCTACAAGAATGTGAGTTCCACAAGAGAAGGAACCTTCTCAGTCTTCTTTCCTTGTAATGCTCCAGCACCTAGAAGAGGATCAGACACAAAATAGGAGCTTAACCAGTATTTGTTGCATGGCTGATTGAATGAATGAAGGTGGTTATTTGGAGCATGTTTGGAGAATGGTATTGAGATGACTCAAAGGCAAGCCATGTGGGTATCTGACCTGAAGGAGAGAAGCCCTGGGTGGGGGCCCCATGCTGGCCATCTAAATCACCAAAGCTGTTGCTTCCCTAAAAGCAGAGCCCAGCCTTGCTTCAGTCTCCTCTCAGCCAGAGATCACCATTTCAACCATTTTTCTTTCCAGACTGCTGTCCTCTGAGGACATGGCTTATTCTGGGCAGTCCCATGAGCCAGAAATAGAGCCAGTAAATAGAAACTCTAGGGCAGCGGCTCTCAACCTGTTGGTTGTGACCCTTTGAGGGTCAAACGACCCTTTCACAGGGGTCGCCTAAGACCATCCTGCATATCAGATATTTACATTATGATTAATAACAGTAGCAAAATTACAGTTATGAAGTAGCTATGAAAATAATTTTATGGTTGGGGGTCACCACAACATGAGGAACTGTATGAAAGGGTCACAGCATTAGGGAGGTTGAGAACCACTACTCTAGGGAGACATATTTTGACTTGAAAAGGGCAAATAATTTAGTTGCTACTTTAGCCAAGGATGGAGCAGGCTACACTGGGAGTAGTGATTTCTAAGTTACCTGAAGTATGCAAGCTCAGGCTGGATGCTCCCCAAGCAGACCTGGTATGGGGGGACTCAGCAGTGTTACTATCTTATCCATTCAGTAAATGTCACTCACTGACTGTTCAGGCCTTTTCCCTGCACTTCATGCTGATTGCAGAGAGCAGGGAGGTACCCCAAGATCTGCACACAGTAGGTCATCTGGGTGGGGCAGTGAGAAGCTGTAGGAAGATGCAGGGAAAGAAGGAGTCGAGCCTCATTTAGGTCATCAGGACATTGCTGACAGCGGGAGTGGGCTTCAGGTGGTGCTCTAAAGGACTAGTAGGAGTTGCCGGGAAGAGGAATGGGGAAAGGGCTGTCTACTCAGGGGACAGTATGGACCCCCCAAGGCATGAGCACCCCTAGGAGTTCCACCACACTGACTTGGGGGTACAACTGGAATTAAAGGGTGAGGGCCAGAAAGTCAGCCCCAGGGCAAACCCACATGATGGGCAGTTTGGTTAATATCACCTTGTTGTGAGATAGCAAGAATGGATAGTGTGCAGGTGGAGGAGGGGAAGAGACAAGACGAGGGGACTGGAGTGGCGAGCAGGAGCCAGGCCAGTGAGGCCTTGGAAGCCAGGTCTGGGCTGCGTGCTCAGGGTAGCAGGGACCCTAGAGGTTTCCAAGGTTGGGTGACAGGCAGATATGTGTTTTAGAAAGAGCACAGTCTTCAGTGTGGAAAATGGGTTTGAGATGGCAGGGAGAACAATAAGGAGCTTGTCAGATCTTCCTTAAAAGAAGCCAAGGAAGTGGATGTGTCTGCCAACCCCTTGACCAAGAGTTCCTTAAAGGGAGAGATCACCACTTATGGGTGCCCAGTGCTGGCATAAACTAGAGGCTCCATTTCATGTACTGAGATCTGGGTAAGGAAGCCCTTTTCTTCTCCAGAGCTCTTCAGAAGAGAAAAGTGTCTTTAAGAACATGTCAGTGCCCCACCCTTGAGGATATGTTAGGGGTCACCTGGCAAGGACACTGTTGGGAAGTGGCTGTGCTGCTGGGAGGCTGGCTTCAAATAGATGGTTTCTAAGCCCCTTGCTTTAGATTTTATTACTGTTTTAATTGGATGAAGCAGTTCTCATGTCCTCTCAAGTTCATTCAAAGGAGTATTTGTGTTCATCTAAGTTTGTGGGCCCTATGGAAAATGAACCAGACATGGCAGACCTTGGAAAGGCTTTTTCTTTCTACTGCAACTACTCCTCACAACTCACAGGACTCACCTTAGCCTCAGTAGATGAAGGTTTAATTTTTTTTTTTTAATTTAAAGAATGCTTTTATATAACAGACAAGGTCTTTTAAAACAGATTTGTTCTAAATGTTTTGGCGGCAATATGCTATATAAACTTTGGATTTATATTTTCTCTTTCATAGAATAAAAACTTCAGTGCCTCTACCTCAGGAGTTCTGCAAGTTCACATTATGTAAATATATGTAATAAAATATTTACTTAAGGTTTCCATAAAAAAGGTTTAAAGCAGAGAATAAGAGTGCTTCTCTTTGCTGGTTTTAGAGGCTCTGGTGGGAATTCTGAGGGAAATTTAAGTCTCTTCGATGTGTTTTGATTGGCTTCCTTTGTGTTTTATCTCCTGTAATGAACTCCTTGTCAGTTTGTCAATTTTGACTAAGGACAGAAAGTTCATGTGTAGTCACAACACAGAGACCAAATTTTAAATTATGGTTCATATCATGATATAATAATCCTCTCTCTTTTCCTTTAGTCAATATTTACCTGTTAGGCCAATATGTTACAATGCTGACTTCAAAAGAAGACACTTTATTTTACCTTCTTTAAGTGTTGGTTTTAGATACTTGAAATATCAAAACTGGAAGTTGAGCCGTCTGAGACTCTTGGCTGAGTTCACTCAGAGCTGAGTTCCTCGATCGCAGGCAGGTTTCACTTCTCCCCGTGACCCAACGGCACAGCTGTGTGCCTGTCAGAGCAAGGTGACCAGTTCTGGAGTCACACTGGTTTTTCTCAGCTTTCCAAATGGCTCTGTCCTCTGTGTGAAGCAGATCTGTTGTATCACCCTCTAGCAGCTGGCACAGTGTCCCCTAATGTATTAATATTTCAGGATTGGGCAAAACAACCAAAAGAATGCTCTGTAGGAAGGTGGTCTCCAAGCATCAGACCAGATAAGAGTGAGGCCCCTTAAATTATTTTCCTGCCAGAATCCCTTATCATAAGCACCCCGTGTTAAAACATTTAAAAACTGAGGGAAGAAGTATCCCCCAAGGAAGAAGGAATAGGAGGATAGTAAGTAGCCACAAAATGTATAGATAAACCTTGTGATATCTTAGGACTGATCAGCCAGCTAACTGAGGGAGCAGAAGGCAATGTGTTAATAAGCTCTTCTGAGTCAACCTGGGCATCAAGGCTCTTGCAGTGAGTCATAGTAGAAAGGGACTAGTTTCAGGTTCAGCTGGATCCTAGAGTTCAAGTGAGGTCATCTTGATGCTTTCTTTCCTTCTTAGACCTATTATTTTCTATATTGGCATGAGTATGTGGCAAAGATGTTTCCTAGCAACTCCTGGGTTATGTGATCCTTAGTGTCTGGGATCTCAGGAGAGAGACTCTCTTACCTGAAGTCTATAGCAATCCCTAAAAATAGATTCAGAGAGTAACTCTGCTTAGGTCACATGCACATGCCTGTGCCTATCACTGTAGAGTAGAATTTCACAAACGTGTTTCTACTTAAGCAAATTCAACTCTGTGTTTGTATCTTCTGTGCATTTCTGTCTGCCCCTGGTCCTGTCTTCAAACTATATACCCATTTTACTTGTGTACTCTTTTTTGGAGTCTATCCATTTTGTGCAATTTTATATACACATGTGTATATATAGTATATGTGTATGTGTGTGCACATGTATATATGTGTAAATATATATTTTTACATTCATATGCACTATATTTGAAAGAGAATATACAGAATGTTCAAGAGTAAACCTTAAGTTTGTAACCTAACTACCCCCCAAACTCCACTTAAGGTACAGTTCTACAAGCCTGGGTCATCTATCAACTTTTCTGAGATAACTGGCAGGGAAGTCAGGGCCTTTATTAATAAAAGAAAGACACTCTACCAGGAAAGGAAGGGGTAGTTCTCAAAGAAAAAAAAAATAGTAGATCTTTAGCAGAGGGAAAAAGCAAACAAACTAGCTATTGATTCCTTCACTCAAAAAGTATTTCTTGGGTGGCTCCTGTGGCTCAGCGAGTAGGGCGCCGGCCCCATATACCGAAGGTGGCGGGTTCAAGCCCGGCCTCGGCCGAACTGCAAAACAAAAAAATAGCCGGGCGCTGTGGCGGGCGCCTGTAGTCCCAGCTACTTGG
>CAUYON010208535.1:0-25246 GCA_963573935.1 Arctocebus calabarensis | reverse complement strand
AAAAAATTCCCCAGAGAGAAATCGGCCGAAATCCCGAGAAGTGGCTTCGACAGCCACCACGAGCAGCAGCCTGCGCTGGAAATGTCTGTACTGGACACAGAAAGGGCATCTGGAGGAGGAGGAAGGGAAAAGGGGCTGGGGTACAAGACAAAAAGCCCGTCAAGGTTGCCCAGCTCCTGGAGGAGCCGGACCAGGGACACTGCCCCGAATGAATTAATCCCACCGCGGGCTAAATGAAACACCACGTTAGATACCGTCCGCTCTACACGTTCCACCCACTGGGCAGGGCGTCCCTGCGACCCGCGGAGCCCCAGCCGCCCGCAGCCCCTCACCACCGACAGGCAGGGCTCGCCCCTATCCCCCGACCAGGCACCATCTCTCCGCAGCCTACAAGCTTCGCTCCAGCCCCCTTCCCCTCCCAGGGGGTGGGGGCTTGAATGTGTGTCCCTAACCACCCAGCTTCTTCAGCCCGGCCAGCCTTTTCAGCGTGACTCTGGGAAGCCCGGGCACAAAATCACCGCCGCGCTCCAACCTCCTCCTCCGCCCTATCTGGAGGAGCCGAGTAACGGCCTCAGAACCGCAGTGCCGCATCACAACCCCACCGCTCGCCGCGCTCCGCGGCCGCCAGCCCTCTGTCAAAGGGAGCGCGCTGCTCCCTCCGCGCCGATATCCTTCCGCCGGCTCCCGCCCCTCCCGCGCCGCTGCCTCTGGATTGTGGGAGAAGAAAACCGCTGCATGAGCGCGCTCCCGAGTGAGCGCGCCCCTGGGCTAGCCCCGCCGCCGCCCAAATCCTGGCGGCTGGCGCGACCGTGGACGCGCGTTCAGGGCAGCTGCGGCGGTACCCCGCTCCGCTCGCGCCCGGGACTGCTGCCAGAGCCTGGGGGCGGGGAGGGGAGGGCAGGGGAAGGGGGCTGTCTGCTCGCTCGTGCCTAATTATGGTTTATTTCCTCTCCGAGTGCCTTCTTTGATGTGTGAAGGAAAGGGAACGAAATCCTTCTCTTTTAAAACCATGAGGGATGCAGGCAGCCTTTTTTCGGACAGTTAAGCATGCTCTCTCTCCCTCAGCAAAATGGAATAGGAAAACTCCCTGCTGCAAATGGCAGAGGGACTTGAGCCGCAACTTGACTATTTTTTCTCCTTCTCCTTCTTCGTTTCCTTCTGCTTGTTCTTTTTATAAAATCCAATCCACTCAAGCATGAATGTTCTTAAAAGTCGCAAGTGAAATATAGTGGGGATCTATAGACGGCTGAAAGCCGTCTTTCAACATGTTGGTATCCCCTGACTGGAGCAAACGTGATTCAGACATTGTTTTTTAACTATTTGGCCATTGAAAACAAACAGGAACAAGAATTAAAAGGAGAAAACATTTGGAAGTGATCCCGCTTGGGTGACAAACATTACATATTTGTCATAAATCTTCATGCTATGCATGATTGGAACCTCAAAATAATCTTAACAGTGCCCCAGTAAAATTAAATGTAACTCTTCATTTCTAAAAGAAAGTAAAGACCTTTTTCCTGGGATAAAATGGGCATGTAAAACACAATCTTTTTTTGAGAAAATATATTATAGTATTACAATGCATGCTGTGTTAACATTTACATAAATACCTGCTTTGAGTACTTACAAATTTTTAATTAGCAATAAAAATGTTTTTTGTTGTAACATTGAATTAAGAAACAGCACAATTTTGGCTCGGCATCTGTAGCTCAGTAGTTAGGGCGCAGGCCACGTACACCAGGGCTAGTGGGTTCAAAGAAACAGCACAATTTTTTAATCAGGTACTTGAAAATTCTGGAGTCTACCTATCTTGTTTCCAATTCTTACCAGCTGTGTGAGCCTGGGCAAGTTACTGGGCCTGTGTTTCAGTTTTTTCATGTGTAAAGCATGGTTAATAATAGGGTTAAACTGACAGCATGTCGTAAGTGTTCTATAAATGTTATTGATGTTTTTATCATTATTCCCTTCAAATGAATCATCTTTAGGAAAAACTTGACATGTAACTTCTACTTTAATTCAGTTACAGGAAAAAGGATTATGCTTTGAAAGTAGAGAAATAAATGTCCTTCTAAAATCACCTTAATTAAAATTAGGATGGATTCATGTGGCATTTTGCTAGATGATATACAGAGAAGAACCTTGCATTTCCCTGGCAAGCCTTGAAACAGCCTGGTTGGTAGCAATCTTTTCCTTCTGCTCTTGATGACTCTTTCTTAATTGCAATTCTTTACTTGGTGAATCAAAAGCAGACAAAGGAGAGTGGGCACCAAGAAAACAACATTGCTTTCAGGAGCAGCCCAATGCTTGACACGTCCACTTCTCTTTATAATCCCTTAACGGTTTGACAAAATAAGATGGATGTATTCGTGCCTATTCTGGGGTTTATCCTAAAACAGATCAACCTGCTACACTCATAGATGAAAAACCCATTAAATATTAACATTAAGTATAGCAGGTTAAGCACTTTTAGGAGTGATGATTGCAGGGTCATCACAAGAGTCATATATTAAGATAGCATTGTTTTTATCTATCTACATTTAGTACTCAGTCCTCACAGAAATCTGGATTCCCCTCTAGAGCCATATGGTCCCAGATGCTTCCTGGTCTATCTTTAGGTTTTATATATACATATACACATACACATATACATACACATACTCAACAAAGAAACATGAGGAGTTAATTGTAAAAACAGGAAACTTTAGACCAGACTGAGGTCTAGAGGAACTTATTTGAAAACCTACCAATTCACAATTCTCAACTTTAACAGCAGCCTTGAAAGTGCTTTATAATATCTCAAGAGTACAATCAGGAAATCTCTCTGTCTGGCAAAAGAGGGATTGTATGTTATACACAATTTAATGGTCTTTGACTTGCAATGTTCTGTAAGATTAAATCCAAAAGTTTCTTGTCCTCCTTTCACTTAGCAAGAGACTGCTCAAGATTTCTTCAAAGTACATTTGTTTTGTACTTGGAACTCATTTATTTGCCTGCTTGCATCCTTTCTTAGAATGGGAAATCCAGCAGGAAGAGACTTTGGAAAAATGATACCCATCTGGTTAGGGTATCAGTTCTTCCCTCATCTCTCTTCTCATTTGAAACTATGTGCTTGGAATGGACCGTGGTCCCATTTAAAAATAGCTAGAGAATGATTTTCTCCATCTGTTATAATTGAGGCTTTTCCCTCCAGATTACAAACACATAACATTACCCATTTACCAAAAGCACCTATGTTTGCTGCTACTCATGTCTGTCTGGATCTAGAGGAGGTGATAGACTCAGCCAGAACCAAGCACCTTGGTGACAAATATTTTGTAAGTACAGATTTGCAAAGTTAATGACATTCATGAGCTGGTACAATAAAAATAACACAAATACTGCACAGAATGGCACCATTGTTTATAATAGCCCCAAAGTGGAAATAACCTAATGTCCACAGATTGATGAATGAATAAATAAAATGTAGTATATATACATAAAATAGAATATTATTTGGCATTAAGAAATAAAGTACTGATACATGCTACAACATGAACCTTGAAAGCATTGTGATAAATGAAAGTTAATCACAAAAGACATCATACTGTAAGATTTAATGTATGTGAAATGTCCAGAAGAAATAGATCTATAGAGACAAAAAGTAGATTAGTGGCTGTCTAAGGCTGGGAAATGGGAGTGATGGCCAAGGGTGCAGGGTTTCTTTTTAAGAAAATGAAAATATTCTAAAATGATTGTGGTAATGGATGCACATTTCTGTGACTGTCCTAAAAGCTTTTGAATTGTACACCTTAAATGGCTTAATGTTATGGAATGTGAATGTGTATGTCAGTAAAGTTTTTCTTGGCCAGGTGTGGTGGCTCACACCTGTTATCACAGTACTCTGGGAGGCCAAGGCAGGTGAATTGCTTGAGTTCAGGAGTTCAAGATGAGCCTGAGCAAAAGCAAGTCCCCACCTGTACTAGAAATGCAAAAACTAGTCAAGTGTGGCAGTGGGAATCTGTAGTCCCAGCTAGTTGGGAAGTTAAAGGCAAGAGGATCAATTGAGCCCAAGAATTTGAGGTTGCTTTCAGCTACGACGCCATGGCCCTCTACTCTAAAAAAAGCTTTTCTTTCTATTTCTTTTTTCTTTGATTTTTTTTGTTTGTTTGTTTTTCTACCTTGCTGTTTTTCCTCAGCTAGAATGCAGTGATGTTATCATAACTTACTATAACCTCAAACTCCTGGGTTCAAGAGATCCTCCCGCCTCAGCCCCCTGTGTAGCCAGGACAACAACCAAATAATTTCTCTGGGTTTTTTTTTTTTTTTTGTTGTTGTTGTTGTTATTGAGATAGAGCCTTGAGCTGTTGCCCTGGGTAGAGTGCCTTGGCATCACAGCTCACAACAACCTCCAACTCCTGGGCTTAAGCAATTCTCTTGCTTCAGCCTCCCAAGTAAGCTGGGACTACAGGCACTCACCACAACAGCTGGCTGTTTTTTGGTTGTAGTTGTCATTGTTGTTTGACAGGCCGGGTTGGATTTGAACCCACCAGCTCTGGTGTATGTGGCTAGTGCCTTAGCCACTTGAGCTACAGGCACCGAGCCTAATTTCTGTTTTTGTGGAAACAGGGTCTTGCTATATTGCTCAGGCTTGTCTTGAACTCCTGATCCCAAGTGATCTTCCCACTTCAACCTTCAAAAGTGCTAGAACAACAGGTATGAGCCATAACCCTGAGCCTCAGTAAAGCTTTTTTTTGGAAACAAAGTTTCACTCTGTCACTCTGAGTAGAGTACCAGGGCATCATAGCTCACAGCATCCTCAGAATCCTGGGTTTGAGCATTCCTCTTGCCTCAGCCTTCCAAATAGCTAGAACCACAGGTGCCACCAGAGTGCACAGCTAGTTTTTCTATTTTTAGTGGAGACTGGGTCTCACTCTTGCTCAGGCTTGTCTCAAATTTCTGAGCTCAAGTAATCCACCTGCCTAGGCCTCTCACAGTGCTAGGATTACAAGTGTGAGCCACCACACCCAGCCTCAAAAAAGCTTTTTAAAATAAAACCTCAGAGCTTTTATGGCTGTCTTTTAAAAAAGAAAAAAAGAATGATACTGTTGCCTCATAAAGTTTTTTTAATGTCATCAAGAAATCTAATCTTATCAACTTTCCAAAAGGGCCCTATTGATCTAATGAATTAAGATCTTTCTTGATCTAAAAAATAAGATTTTTAAATCACCTAAGAATACAGAAGATGTATGTTTTAATTATCCAAATTATCCAGTTTTAAAAGAAATATAGGAGGGAGGAAGAAAGAGAGAAAAAAGTTAAGCATGTTGCTTAACTCATTGAACTTCCATTTCATCAGTTGTAAAATGGGAGCACCACTGGACATCTAATTAGACCACTGGACTTGTAGAACTATCCTGCATCTCAACTGAGAAAAGGAAAGGGAAGTTGGAAAGAGAAGATAAGGAAGAGAGAGGAGTCCTCCTTTCAGTCCAATATCAATTGCTCTTCTTCAATGTCTTATTTCCATATTCAAAACAAAGTGAACCATCTCAAATTTATCACAATAGTCCATGTGCCAGTGGCTTTACACAAGTTACCATCCCTGTCCAGGCCAACTTGCTGCTTGCTACCCAGGCCAACTCCTACTCATCCCCTAGGATTCAAGTATTCCTTCTCTAGGAAGCATTCCTCCACCTCAGGTTGGGTTGACCACTTCCATTTTTGTCCCTGCAGAGTATCAAATTTCCCCTTTATTTCTGCAACTATGATAGCCCTGCAAGGCAGGTATTTGCCTATAGTCTATTCTCCTGAGTGACTTCATTTTATTCATCTTTGTATACCTGTGTTTCAGGCAATGCCTTGCAATAGTGGCTATTCTAGACAAAAGTCTTCCTTCAACTACAGTAACCAGTTTAGGTTATTTCCTGACAATTGGCAGGAGCTCACCACAAAGCAGCTTCTGAAAACTATTCCAATTAATTAATGACCATGAGGAGACATTAACTTGAGTTTCTTCCTTACCAATGAATGCGAAGGAGCAAAGGTTTGGCTTCAAGACAATTCAAAGGCTTTTAGAATATTCACAGCACTGTGCATCTGTTACCACAATCATTTTAGAATATTTTCATTTTCTTGAAAAGAAACCCTAAACCCTAAGCCATCATCTCTATTTCCCAGGTCGTAAAAAATAAAATAGCCTTCAAGATACCTTTTTCTCAAATCTGTATTTTTTTTGCTGGCTGGACATGGTGGCTCACATCTGGAATCCTAGCACTCTGGAAGGCCAAGGTACGAAGACAGTTTGGGGTCAGGAGTTCAAGACCAAATTAAGCAAGGCCAAGACCCCATAGAAAAATCAGCCAGACATGGTGGTATCTGTCTGTAGACCTAGCTACGCAGGAAGTCAAGGCAGGATGATTGCTTGACCTCAGAAGTTTGAGGCTGCAGTGAGCTATGATGCTGTTGCTGCACCCTAGCCTGGGTGACACAATAGACTCTGTCTCAAAAAAAAAAAAAAAGAAAAAAAGAAAAAGAAATATATATAATTTTTTTAGAGTAAAGCTTAGAGGAATACTAGGCATTATATAATCTTTTTTTTTTTTTTTTTTTTGAGACAAAGCCTTAAGCTGTCACCCTGGGTAGAAGTGCTGTGGCATCACAGCTCACAGCAACCTCCAATTCCTGGGCTCAAGCGAGTCTCCTGCCTCCGCCTCCCAAGTAGCTGGGACTATAGGCGCCTGCCACAATGCCTGGACATTTTTTGGTTGCAGCCATCATTGTTGTTTGGTGGGCCCAGGCTGGATTTGAACCCACCAGCTGAAGTGTACGTGGCTGGCGCCTTAGCCCGTTGAGCCACAGGCACCGAGCCCATCATATAATATTTTATTCCACAATCAGCATAAAATGCCATTTATCTTTTTCTTTTCTTGTCTTTTTTTTTTTTTTTTTTTTTGACAGAGTCTCAAGCTATCACCCTGGGTAGAGTGCCAGGGCATCACAGCTCACAGCAACCTCAAATTCTTGGGCTTAAGCAATTCTCTTGCCTCAGCCTCCCAAGTAGCTGGGACTACAGGGCCCGGCACAATGCCTGGCTGTTTTTTGGTTGCAGTTGTCATTGTTGCTTGTAAGGCCCGGGCCGGGTTCAATCCCACCACCCTAGGTGTATGTGGCCGGTGCCCTGATGACTGAGCTACAGATGCCGCCCAAAGCTATGTTATATTTGTAAACATATTTAAATACATGTAATAGCATATTCTGAACCTAAATCAACCTTTTCTTACAGTAATTACATCATCACAATTGATGTAATTGATTGTGTTGTGCTTTTAATACAGTGATAAACTCAGGGGCTTTCAAAAAACGCAAGGGGGTGCATTACTTACCTTGATTCTTACCTTTTCAGGTTGGTAACCAAGACCTGGTGTCTTTTCCTGTCCCCTTTGACTTCTATTTTTGTAGCCACCATGTGTGACTGCATTTCCACCCACATTGGCCAGGCTGGTGTCCATATTGGCAATGCCTGCTAAGAGCTCAACTGCCTGATAGCCAGATGTCAAGTGAAAAAACCACTGAAGAAGGAGATGACTCCTTCAATACCTTTTTCAGTGAGACGGGAACTGGCAAGCATGAGCCCAGGGCAATGTTTGTAAACCAAGAACCCATGGTCATCGATGACGTTTGCACTGGTACCTACTACCAGCTCTTCCACCTTGAGCAGCTCATCACAGGCAAGGAGATTGTTGATTCTTAAGCTGGCCTACTAGTGTACAAGTCATCAGGTCTTCTTGGTTTTCCATGACTTTGGTGGAGGAATTGGTCTGGGTTTACCTCCCTGCTGATAGAATGTCTCTCTGTTGATTATGGCAAGAAGTCCAAGCTAGGCTCGGCGCCTGTGGCTCAACGGGCTAAGGCGCCAGCCACATACACCTGAGCTCCTGGGTTCAAATCCAGCCCGGGTCCGCCAAACAACAATGGTGGCTGCAACCAAAAAATGGCCAGGCGTTGTGGCAGGCACCTGTAGTCCCAGTTACTTGGGAGGTGGAGGCGGGAGACTCACTTGAGCCCAGGAATTGGAGGTAACTGTGAGCTGTGATGCCACAGCGCTCTATCCAGGGTGACAGCTTGAGGCTCTGTCTCAGAAAAAAAAAAGAAGTCCAAGCTAGAGTTCTCCATTTACTTAGTCCCCCAGGTTTCCACAGCTGTAGTTGAGCCCTACAACTACATCCTCACCACCCACCATCCTGGAGCACTGTGATTGTGTCTTCATGGTAGACAGTGAGACCCTCTACAATATCTGTTGCAGAAACCGCAGTATTGAGTGTCTGACCTGCACTAACCTTAACTGCCTTACTAACCAGATTGTGCTAACCACTGCTTCCCTCAGATTTGATGGAGCCCTCAATGTTGATATTACAGAATTCTAGACCAACCTGGTGCCCTCTGCCTGCATCTACTTTCCTCTGGCCACATATGCCCCCTCTTATCTCTGCTGAGAAAGCCTACTATGCATAGCTCTCTTGTAGCACAGATCACTAATGCTTGCTGTGAGACAGCCAACCAGATGGTGAAGTGTGACTCTCACCATGGTAAAAATGTAGCTACCAACAATGTAGCTGTCTGTTGTACCATGGTGATGTGGTCCCCAAAGATGTCAATGCTGCCATTGCTACCATCAAGACCAAGTGTAGCAGCTATTCGGGGGATTGATGTCCCATTGGCTTCATGGTTGGCATCAATTACCAGCCTCCCTCTGTGTTACCTGGTAGAGATCTGGCCAAGGTACAGAGAGCTGTGGCATGCTGAGCAACACCACAGCCACTGCCAAGCTTGGCTCAAATGCACCACAAGTTTGACCTGATTTACACCAAGTGTGCCTTTGTTCACACGCATGTGGGTAAGGGGATGGAGGAAGGAGAGTTTTCTGAGGCCTGGGAGGACGTGGCTGCCTTTGAGAAGGATTATGAGGATTTTGGTGTGAATTCTGTTGAAGTAGAGGGTGAGGAAGAAGGAGAGGAATACTAATTATCCATTCCTTTTAGCACTGCAGCATATCATAAGCCCAGAATTTCTGCTTCGACATTAGCTGACAGGCATTAAAGCTTTCTGGTTAAATTCTCATTCAGTGGTGTGTCTTACTTTTCCATGTGTTCCTGTAGGATTTTTTCCATCATATTTTAAAGTTAAGGCTTTAAGGGGAAGGAAAAGTGCAAGGGTGTGCTCACAGGCTCCAGAAAAACACATTTTGAGTTTTATAGCTTTCCTATCTTCTTTTGTGGCTGACCATATTTCTATCTATCTATAGTCTTCATTCAAATTTACTGCTTCTAATTTTCTGTGTACTGGGAATACACAGATTGTTAAAACAGTCTGAAAGAATTAACCTCTGAGTGAAGAGCTGATGATGAGATCTCCTGTGAATAAGATCTATGGTTTTGGGATAGGCCTAAAGGATCTCTTTATGTACTGTTTTTGCTTACTTTCAGTTTCCTGGGGTTTTTTGTTTGTTTTATTTTGTTTATTTTTTTTTAAGGCAGAGTCTTTTCTCTCACCCCAGCTACTAGACTGTAGTGTCATCATCATAGCTCACTGCAACCTCAAGGGATCCTCCTGGATCAGCCTCCTGAATAGCCTGGACTATAGGCTTATACCACCAGGGGAGGCCAACTTTTTCTATTTTTGGTGGAGACAGGCTCTTGCTCTTGCTTACACTTTTCTCCAAATTCTGATAAAATAGACTTTTAGAAGGTGAAGAAATAACTGTCCTATTCTTCACTTCCACTATTTGCCCATTTACATCCAAGAGAGTGACATTAGCAATAACTAGTTGAAAGAGAACTTAGCCTGTGACAGAACAGATGATGGATCATAAATAAAACAGATACACATCCCACATGGTGGGCACTAGCCTCATGGTGAAGATCACAGAAATATAACTGATAAATTATACAGCCTGACACAAAAGCTTAAGATCTTTTAACAAAAGAAATACAAACTGGGCATTCTTGGGTATAATAATACCATCTTCAGGACATGACTTGAATTTGTCATGCAGAATTTCCTTTAAGATAAATGAGCAAGAAGATTTCTACATAAAGAACTGTTGTTACTTTTATGTTACTGAAAATGTGTAAGTGAAAACAATTAAATATGGGCTAGGCATAGGGGCTCACACCTATAATCCTAGCATTCTGGGAAGCCCAGGAGGGAGGACCCCTAGAAGTAACCCTATGTGTAAGGTAAGTATATGGATCATATAAAACACAGAGAAGAGGCTCAGTGCCTGTGGTTCAACAGGCTAAGGCACCAGACATGTACACTTGAGTTGACGGGTTCGAATCCAGCCTGGGCCCGCCAAACAACAATGACAGCTGCAACCAAAAAATGGCCGGGCATTGTGGCAGGCGCCTGTAGTCCCAGCTACTTGGGAGGTTTGGGAGGTGGAGGCAAGAGACTCACTTGATCCCAGGAATTGGAGGCTGCTGTGAGCTGTGATGCCATAGCACTCTATCCAGGGTGACAGCTTGAGGCTCTGTCTCAAAAAAAAAAAAAGCACACAGAGAAGATTGTATCTAAATGAGGCCCAAAAGAAATAAAGCTACAGGCTTGGCACCGTTGGCTCAACTGACTAAGGCGCCAGCCACGTACACCTGAGCTGGCAAGTTCGAATCCAACCTGGGCCCGCCAAACAACAATGATGGCTGCAACAGTGACAGGGGCCTGTGGTTCCAGCTACTTGGGAGGCGGAGGCGGCTCGCTTGAGCCCAGGCATCGGAGGTTGCTGTGAGCTATGATGCCACAGTACTCTATCCAGGATGACAGCTTGAGGCTCTGTCTCAAAACAAAAAAAAAGAAAGAAAGCTACAAATACTGTATGTCATTCAATCAATTAGTTCAAAGGCTGGCAAACTTCTGTAAAGGCCAGATAACAAATATATTAGGCTCTGGGGGCTATCAAATCTCTGTTGCAACTACTCAACTCTGCCATTTCTACTTTTCAAACTTTCGGTGGTATGTATGAAGAAACAGAGGAAGCTGACAAGTGTATTAACAACTTGCTTAAAATTTGTGGGACGTCTATAATCTGTTAATGCAAAGTATTAACCAATACTTATTTTACTGACAAATATATGGAATTAGTGCCTTGCACACAGTATATGCTCTATATTAGTTGGATGAATAGATTTGTTGACTTAATTTTTCATATCTTCATTTAAAGAATTTGATTTTTTTCTATAGTACATTATGACACTCAAGGAAAACTTGATTTTTAAGTAGCATGAAATGTAATTTACTAAAATACATTATTTTAAAAAAATAACAAAGTAAGGGTAAAGGGATTAAGGGGGCATAAGATTACCTATGCTTCACTTATCTGTGTTCCCCATTCACCGCAGAAACTAGAACCTCTACACACAAACCAACATTCACCAAAACCCATTTGATAAACATTTATTTAGAATGTATACTTATTTGAAATCACTTACTCATTATTTTGCTTGATGTTTAGTCACAAGCATTCAGCACAACGGTTGGGTAAAAATGAAGTGCCGAAACACAACTCAAAACCAAATATTCATCAGAAAAAGTTAATGGTGTCTATTTAGTGGTCCAGCGCTGGTGTTATCCATTACTGCTTCATGAAATCTGGTCAGTTAATTACAGAGGATGTCTACAGCAACCAAGTGGTCAAAATAATAAGGAAGCAGCTGAGACTGGCCAAGAGAAAAAGGCCAATCATCTTGCAAGACAATGCTCTATCATATGTCGCTCAAACAACACGCTGAAACTACAAAAGACAGCCTGGGAAAAACTCTCTGTCATGTACCATATTCACCAGACCTTGCACCAACTGACTACCACTTCTAGGCTTTGGAACACTTCTTGCAAGGAAGAACATTCAATTCCCAACAAGCTGTGGAAAATGCCTTTTGCAATTTCATTACCACTCACCCTCCAGGCTTCTCTGCTTGCATAAACAAGTTACCTAAAAAGAGAGCAAAACTGGGTTAACAGTTTAAGTGCACAGTTTGATTAATTGTACTGCTTCTTGTTTGAGATATAATAAACCAAACTTTTGCCTCAAAATCAGACATTTCATATTTAATAACCAAATAAAAGCAAAATGGACAACAAATTGGAGTTTATGCCTTTTACTTTATATTTGATAAAATTCAATGAGCTTTTTCCAAAATCACTATGAAATCAATATAGTAGATAGCTATGACACTGATTAAAACTGTATTAGTAGATAATACCTCCCAACATATTTTTTTTTCTAATCACCAGGTACATTGCCCATATTTTGCAATACATTAATCATATGAAGATTTGGGCTCTAAACTAGGAAGAAAAGATTTATTTCTAATTTTTACACTTCAGAAATTCACACACACCTTTTGTGGAAATGTACTGGTAGACAGGGCTTTCAAGCTCTGAGTCTATTTTGATTCTAGAAGGCAGCCTGCTCTCAGCTTTACATCTCAACCCCCTTTTTCTTTTTAGTTTAAGACGTGACAGTGATATAATAATTACATTATGGTAGCTACAAACGGCTTCTGAGTTTTGGTAATTCTGAATTAGTTACCCAGTTGTCTCATTTTTGTTTATTTTCTCCTTTATTTGCCATGTCTCTATCTAACTCATTCTTGAACATATATGTTTTTCAACAGACTCCTAAGGACAAAGGCCATACTTTTCCTGCAGTGCAATGTGAAACCATTTTTCGCTTACTCAATTAACAAGCACATATTAAATTACAAAGAATTGGCAAAAATCAACACGATTTTATGAATAGCAAATCCTGCTGAACTAATTTATTTTTTTCCCTTTTATGCAACTACAAAACCTGGCAGATGGTATAGCAATGATCACCTCTACAAAACATCATCTGTTTCTACTTACTGGTTTATACATCATGTGTTTTTAAACATACTGTGGTGATCTAGTCTGAGGTAGGATCATGAAAGGAATGCTTTCCTCTCTCCTCATTTAATTCTTGAATGCTAATCTCAGCAGACAGGCATTAATGAAACAGTTACTGGCTATTGAGCATGCCATGTGCACACATACTGTAAACCACCCCTTGCCTCCAGAAAAGCAGAAAAGTAGAATTCCACCTCGTTTAGAAATCAAGTGATCCTGGTACTACTAGGATTTCTCCAAACTGTAAGTAATATAATACGAGTATCTCTGTACTTCTGCACTCAAGGACCTCCATCTTAACCAGTACTAAAAAACCCTGGCTGCTAAAAGGTAGTGAGCAAGAAAAACCAAAACATTTCTATATATTTCAAAAATAATCTTTTAATAACATCTCATGGTCCACACCATCCACATACCTTACTTGTAACATCACTCTAAAATTTTATACAAAGTGTTTTGTCCAATATGAGAATTTCCTATTTAGTCGTCTTCTTTATTGGTTCAAAGAACACACATTTTGAATAGTTACGTATGGAGACAGTGGACATATGGAGATGAATGAGATATATCTTGGGACACACAAAGCCTCAGGGACCTTATAGTCTGCTAGGACTATAGTCCTCAACTAACCTCCCCTGCCACTGCGCCCCCAGCACAGATACCACTGGTCCATGGCCTGTTAGGAAACAACAGATAGGCCAGTGATGCTTCTGTATTTACAGCCACTTTACATCCTTCCCATCACTGCCTGAGCTTTGCCTCTTGTCAGTTAGATTCTCATAGGAGTGAAAACCCCACTGTAAACTGTACATGCGAGGGATTCTAGCTCAGGCCTCCAAATACATTCTACATTATGGTACGATGTATAACTATTTCATTACATATTACAATGTAATAATAATAAAAATGAAGTGCACAATAAATGTTGTATTATCCTGAAACCATCCCTCTCCCACTTTGGTAGGTGGAAAAATTGTCTTCTCTGAAACTGGTCTCTGGTGCCCAAAAGGTTGGGAACTTTAGCAGCTAAGGAATACGCACTCATTTTTTTTTTTTTTTGTGACAGAGCCTCAAGCTGTTGCCTTGGATAGAGTGCTATGGCATCACAGCTCACAACAACCTCCAATTCCTGGGCTCAAGCGAGTCTCCTGCCTCTGCCTCCCAAGTAGCTGGGACTACAGGCGTCCGCCACAACGCCTGGCCATTTTTTGGTTGCAGCCGTCATTGTTGTTTGGCGGGCCCGGGTTGGATTCGAACCCGCCAGCTCAGGTGTACGTGGCTGGCGCCTCAGCCTGTTGAGCCACAGGTGCCGAGCCATGGAATACATACTCATTATTCTAAAGTAGTTCAATGCATAATAGTATATGCTAACTGAGTGAAAAACAAGTTTCAATTTTAATGGAAAGTAAAAAGGTCTTCACAGAAAAATAACTATTGAGGCAGACCTTGAATGAAAAGTAGGTGTTCCATCTGGAAGTACAGGGAATTTCAGGAAGAAAAAAAACAGAAGCAAAGCATCAAGGTATAGAAGAATATAGGGTGTTTGGGAAGCTATGAGTATCTTTCTGGGGCTAAAGAAGTTTCCAAAGGGACAATAAGGAGAAATGAAAGTTGAAGACATATTGAGAAGAAACCCAAATGTCATGCTAAAGAACTTGGCCTTTATCCTATGGGCAATAGGGTACACAATTGAAGCCTTTTTTTTTTTTTCTTTTTTTTAATCAGGAGAATAGTATCAGATTTTTCTCTTAAAAAGAAAATTCTAGTAGCACTATATTGGAGGCATTGGAAAGAGGCAGAAAAACCAGCTAAGAGTCCCTCCTAGTAGGGTTTTATAGTTTCTACGTATAATGCTTTTGTTTCTTGAAAATTTAATACTGACTTTTTTTAACTTTGGTTGAGGCAGGAGGTTGTGAATCCAGCAACTTGTTCATGTTGCCATCTATTGGCAGAAAGGAAAAGAAATTACTGTCAAGGGCATTATTGCACATTTCATGTGCTGATGATATTTCAATTTCCCTAAAATAATATTTGTTATGTTTGGTAACATGAAAAACACCTGCCAGCATAAGTTAGCGAAATGCCTCATTTAAGAAAACAAAATAGCCAGCTGCAGTGGCTCACACATGTAATCCTATCTCTCTGGGAAGCCAAGGTAGGTGGATTGCTTGAGCTCAGGAGTTGGAGATCAGGTTAAGCAAGAGTGAGATCCTGTCTCTACTAAAAATAGAAAAACTAGCCATGTGGCATGGCAGGCACCTGTAATACCAGGTACTTGGGAGGCTGAGGCAAGAGAATCACTTAAGCCCAAGAGTTTGAGTTTGCTGTGAGCTGTGACACCATGGCACTCTACCAAGGGTGACATAGTCAGGCTCTATCTCAAAAAAAAAAAAAAAAAGAAAGAAAGAAAAAGAACATTTGTGATTTATGGGAGGAGGTTAAAATATTAATATTCATAGGATTTGGAAGAAGTTGATTCCAACCCTCATGGATAACTTTGAGGAGTTAAGACTTCAGTGGAGGAACTAACTGCAGATGTTCTGGAAATAGCAAGAGAACAAGAATTAGAAGTGGAACCTGAGTTGGGACTGAATTGCTGCAATCTTCTGATAAAATTTTAACGGATAAGGAGTTGCCTCTTGTGGAAAAACAAAACAAGTGATTTTTTGAGATAGAATCTATTCTTGGTGAAGATGCTGTGAACATTGTTGAAACGACAACAAAGGATTTAGCATATTCCATAAACGTAATTAGCATGTGGCATGTTTGAAAGTATGACTCCAATTTTGAAAGATGTTCTCCTGTGGGTAAAATGCTGTCAAACAGTATTGCATGCTGCAGAGAATTCTTTTCTGAAAACAGGAGTCAATTGATGTGGTAAACTTCACTTTTGTCTTAATTTAAGAAATTACCACAGCCACCCTAGCCTTCAGCAACCACCACCCTACTTAGTCAGCAGCCATCAACATCAAGGTGAGACCCTCCACTGGCAAAAAGATTGCATCTCATTGAAGGTTCAGATGATTGTAAGCATTCTTTAGCTAAAGGATTTTTAATTAAGGTATGCACATTTTTTAGATGTAATGGTATTGTACACAATAGACTACAGTATGCTGTAAATATAACTTTATATGTATTGGAAACATAAAAATTCAGATGACTCCCTTTATTGTAATACATGTATTCACTTTATTGCAGTAATCTGGAACCAAACCTGCAATATCTCTGAGATATGCCTGTATATAAAATCATGATGGCTCGGCGCCTGTGGCTCAAGCAGCTAAGGCGCCAGCCACGTACATCTGAGCTGCTGGGTTCAAATCCAGCCCGGGCCCGCCAAACAACAATGACGGCTGCAACCAAAAAATGGCCAGGCGTTGTAGCGGGTGCCTGTAGTCCCAACTACTTGGGAGATGGAGGCAAGAGACTCGCTTGAGCCCAGGAATTGGAGGTTGCTGTGAGCTGTGATGCCACAGCACTCTATTCAGGGTGACAGCTTGAGGCTCTGTCTCAAAAAAAAAAAAAAATCATGATGCCTTCATTTGTTTCCTTAAGATATGTGTGTGGGTATCCTCAGGAGATGAATTGAGATGTGATTATTTGTATTACTAGAAGTTAAGAGAGGGTTACAGAGAGGTCTCCATGCAGGAACATTTTTGTCTTTGATCTTCTGTGGTTGTTACTGTCTACACTATCTCCTTGCTACTCAAAGCATAATCTCTGAGGTATCCCTGTGACTGTAACACAATGGTAGTATATTTTGTTTGTTTGTTTGTTTGTTTACTTACTTACTTTTGAGACAGAGTCTCACTCTGTTGCCCAGGGGAGAGTGCGGGGGCATCATTATAGCACATGGCTATAGACTCTTAGGCTTGAGCAATTCTCTTGCCTCAGCCTCCCAAGTAGCTGGGACTACAGGTGCCCACCACAATGCCTATTTTTTGGTTCAGTTGTCATTGTTGTTTGGCAGGCCTGGGCTGGGTTTGAAGCCAGTGTACGTGGCTGGTGCCCTAGCCGCTGAGCTACAGGTGCCGAGCCATCACAAATGTTCTTAATGGCATCTAGAATACTAAATCCTTTCCAGAAGGATTTTGTTCAAATCCATCTGAGAAATTATTATCCACAGCAGTTATAGTCTTACAAAATGTATTTCTTAAAAAAAATAAGACTTGAAAGTTGGAGTTCATTCTATATCCATATGCTGCAAAATGAATGTTGTGTTAGCAGGTGTGAAAACAATACGTATCTCTTTATACATTTCCATCAGATCAGGTACATTTTCAATGAACAGTAATATTATGAAAGAAATCTTTTTTTCTGAGCAGTTTATAACCACTGTGGCCTTAAAATATTTAGTAAAGTATGCTGTATGTACTGACATCCAGGCTTTGTTATTCTATTTATAGAACAAAGGCAGAGTAGATTTAGTGTAAGTCTGAAGGGCTCTAGGATTTCTAGAATGGAAAATGAACTTTGGCTTCAACTTCAAGTCTCCAGCTCCATTAGCTAGCCCCCAAAGAGAGAGTCAGTCTGTTTTTTCAAGCCAGGTATTGACTTCTCTTCTCTAGCAATGGAAGTCCTATGTGGCATTTTTTTCCAATATAAGGTTGTTTTGTCTATATTGATTTTTATTTTTTGGAGACAGAGTCTCACTCTGTCACCCTAGAGTACCATGGTGACAGCCTAGCTCACAGCAACCTTGGGCTCACGAGATCCTCTTGCCTCAGCCTCCAGAGTTAGCTGAGACTACAGGCACCCACCACAATGCCTGACCAGTTTTTCTGTTTTTAGTAGGAATGAGGTCTGGTTCTTGCTCAGTTTCTTGAACTCCTGAGCTTAAAGAATTAATTCGTCTGCCTTGGCCTCTCAGAGTGCTAGGATTACAGGCATGAACTACTATGCCCAGCCTGTTTCATCCACATAGAAAATTTGTTGTTTGGTGTAGCCACCCTCCAAAATCACTTTAGATAGATCTTCTGGATAACTTGCTGCAGTTTCTACATTAAAACTTTCTGCTGGCTCGGCGCCTGTGGCTCAGCGGACTAAGGCGCCAGCCACGTACACCTGAGCTGGTGGGTTCGAATCCAGCCCTGACCCACCAAACAACGATGATGGCTGCAACCAAAAAAATGGCCAGGCATTGTGGCGGGCGCCTGCAGTCCCAGTTACTTGGGAGGCAGAGGCAAGAGACTCACTTGAGCCCAGGAATTGGAGGTTGTTGTGAGCTGTGATGCCACAGCACTCTATCCAGGGTGACAGCTTGAGGGTGGAGGATTCAAACCCCACCCTGGCTGAACTGCAAAACAAAAAAATAGCTGGGCGTTGTGGCGGGTGCCTGTAGTTCCAGCTACTTGGGAGGCTGAGGCAAGAGAATCGCCTAAGCCCAAGAGCTGGAGGTTGCTGTGAGCTGTGTGCCGCCATGGCACTCTACCAAGGGCCATAGAGTGAGACTCTGTCTCTACAAAAAAAAAAGAGAGAGAAATCAGTGAGTTATAAAACCAAAGTATAATACAGAAAATTGACAAAACTAAAACTTATCTATATTGGAAATGAAAAGGAAAAAGTCATAACAACTTGTACAGACATGGGAAGGAGGTGGAGTAAGAATCTATTATGAACACCCCCAAGAGTCTTATGAACAAAACTACCTCCGATTTGTTTGAATTGGACAAATTCCAGTGCAACTTACCAAAGCTAACAGAAGAAATAGAAAATCTGAAGTCTATTACATACTCAAGAAATTAAATTCATTATTATAAACCTTCCCACAAAGAAAACCTCAGTCCCAGATGGCTTCACTGGCAAGTTCTTCCAAGCCATTTAAGAAGCAAATAACATCAAGCTTACACATATGTTGTAGATAGAATAATAGTGCCCCAAATATGTACATCTCCCAATCCCTGGAAACTGTGAATCTGTTGCCTTCTAAGGTGAAGGGACTTTGCAGATGCAGTTATGTTAAAGATCTTGAGATGGGAACAATATCATGCATTATCTAGGTAGATCTGAATGCAATCACAAAGGCCCTTATAAAAGGGAGACAGATGTGTTTGTCACAGTAAGAGAAATCCGAAGATGCTGCACTGCTGGCTTTGAAGACGGAGGAAGGGATCATGAGCACTGGAATGCAAACAGCTTCCAGAAGCTGGAAAAGACAAGGAAACAGATTCTCCCCTAGGACCTCCAGAAGGAATGTAGCCTGCTAACCTGTTTTGGACTTCTGATTTCCAGAACTATGAGGATAATACATTTGTGTCATTTTAAGCTATGAAATCTGTGGTAATTTGTTACAGTAGCAATAGGAAATTAATACAACATACTTTTTTTTTTCTTTTTTTGAGACAGAGCCTTAAGCTGTCACCCTGGATAGAATGCTGTGGCATTGCAGCTCAAAGCAACCTCCAATTCCTGGGCTCAAGTGAGTCTCTTGCCTCTGCTTCCCAAGTAGCTGGGACTACACGTGCCCGCCACAACACCCAGCCATCTTTTGGTTGCAGCCGTCATTGTTGTTTGGCGGGCCCGGGCTGGATTTGAACCCGCCAGCTCAGGTGTACGTGGCTGGCGCCTTAGCCCATTAAGCCACAGGCATCGAGCCTCAACATACTTTTTTAAAGAAAAAAAGAAGAAACATTTTCTCTTTATGGAATCTAATATAACCTTGATTTTCAAAAACTGAAAAGGACATTATAATAAAGGAAAATTATAGACCAATCTCTCTCGTGAATATAAATGCAAAAATTCTTAACACATCAAATCCAGCAGCATATTAAAAAAATACAGAGTATTAACAAAGCTAATCTGGCAATATATAAAAAGATAATATGGCACAAGAGTTTATTTGTAATTATGCAAGGGTGGTTTAACATTAAAATATCAATCCCCTTAAATCATCATCTTAACAGAAAAAAGGTGAAAAAAAATATGATCATATTGATAGATGCAGCGTTTAAAACAATTTAATACCCATTCAAATGAAAGAGAAACAAATTTTACCAAATGAGAGGTGGAAAGGAAAGTTTTAATCTGACAAAGATTATTGACAAAGCAATCAAACAACTTACAGAAAATACTGAACTCACTGGTGAAACAGGTAAAATTTCTCCAAGAAACTGGGAGCAAAACAAGGACACCTCTAACTCTACTTAGTTTCTTACCGGGGGTCCTATCCCAGAGAAAACCTGGGTTTTTTTTGTTTGTTTGTTTTGTTTTGTTTTCATTTTGCACTTATTTTTTTATGTTGTGGTTATATAAATGTAATATATAAATGTTTTACATACTCAAAAAATATATAAATGTATTACATACTCTAAAAATAAATTGCATTAATTTAAATCAACCAGAATGTGAGAGATACCCAAAATGGAATGAAAATGATAACAAATTACAAATGAATAGTAAATACAACTGCACTTAAGAGGTTAAGAAAGATGAAAACTAACTCAAGCAACTTTAGACAACAGTATTTTTTCTTTTCTTTTTTTTTTTAAGACAGAGTTTCACTTTGTTGCCCTCGGTAGAGTGCTGTGGCATCACAGCTCACAGCAACCTCAGACTCTTGGGCTTAAGCAATTCTCTTGCCTCAGCCTCCCAAGTAGCTGGGACTACAGGCACCCACCACAGGGCCTGGCTGTTTTTTGGTTGTAGTGGCCACATTGTTGTTCGGCAGACCCTGGCTGGGTTCAAACCCCCCAGCCCCAGTGTATATGGGTGGCACCCTAGCTGCTGACCTACAGGTGCCGAGCCTAGACAATAGTATTTTGACGGCATATTCTAAGGCATCAGTCAACAAATGAAGGCCTCTGGGCCAAATCCAGCTCTGTTTTTGTAAATAAAATTTTCTGTGTATTAGACAAGGCCATGCTCCTTCATTTACATGGCTGCTTCTGCACAATAGTGAATTAAGCAGTTGTCACAAAGACCCTGAGGCATGCAAAGCTGAAAATAATTTGCTATCTGGCCCTTTATGGGTTAAAAAGAAGTGTGTATGTAAGTAGTGTGCTCTAATTATTAAATACGTTTTACACAAGGGTTTGAGTTAGCAATTCTGCAACTACCTTATGTATATTCTGGAATTAAGAAAATAAGTAAATATATTTTGAATAGTAAGAGCTGGATTTTACACAATAGTGATGTTAAATGATTTCAATTTAAACTATCATCTTAAGGAAACTTTTTTCTTCTACTTTTTAGTCTGTAAATTTTCAAACATACATAAAAGTAAAAAAACTCAAAACCTGTAAAATAAACTCATGACATAGCTTTAATAATTGTCACTGTTTTGCTGATCTCATTTTATCTATGTATACCTTCCTCCCTTCCTTTTTCTCTGTTTTGGGCAGGTGTCTTTGAAAGCAAATCCCAGACCTGTCATTATATACATACTTCCAGTATGTATCTTTAATTTACAAGGATTTTCTTCATAAAAATTTTCCAAATCTTTAAAGGTGATGTTCAAGCGTATCTGAACAATTAATCAGTAAGCTTTTTAAGAACAAGAAAACAAGCCAGGTACAGTTTCACACCTGTAATTCTAGCACTCTGGGAAGCTGAGGTGGGTGAATGGCTTGAGCTCAGGAGTTCAAGACCAGCCCGAGCAAGAGTGAGACCCACCTCTGTGCTAAAAAATAGAAGTACTAGATGGGTGGTGGGTGTCTGTAGTCCCAAATACTCAGGAGGCAAGAGGACTGCTTGAGCCCAAGAGTTTGAGGTTGCTGCGAACTATGACACCACAATACTCTACCAAGGGCAACACAGTGAGATTCTGTCTCAAAAAAACAAAAAGGGGCTCAGCGCCTGTGGTTCAACAGGCTAAGGCACCAGCCACGTACACCTGAGCTGGCGGGTTCAAATCTAGCCTGGGCCGCCAAACAACAATGACGGCTGCAAACAAAAAATGGCCAGGCGTTGTGGTGGGTGCCTGTAGTCCCAGCTACTTGGGAGGCGGAGGCAGGAGACTCGCTTGAGCCCAGGAATTGGAGGTTGCTGTGAGCTGTGATGCTACAGCTCTCTATCCAGGGTGACAGCTTGAGGCTCTGTCTCAAACAAAAACAAAAACAAAAAACCAAAAAGGAGTTCTAGACCAACCTGAGCGAGAGTGAGATCCTATCTCTATTAAAAATAAAAACTGAAGCAAGAGGATTGCTTCAGCCCATGAATTTAAGGTTACTGTGAGCTATGACACCATGGCACTCTATCAAGTGCAACAAATTGAGATTCTGCCTCAAGAAAAGAAAAAGAAAGAACCAGAAAATAAAGGGGACCTTGACTCTCCAGATAATAAAAACATATTTTAAATCTATGATAATTAAGACCATGTATTTGGCCAGGAATGGAAGAGTGAGGGACAGGGGAAGAAATAATTTCCTGTGCTGCTAATAGGTGTAAATTGGCACAATTTTTCCGAATGCATTCATGCAGTATGAAGCAATAGCCTTTCAAATGTATTTCCTTTTGTGATCTACAACTTACTCTCACATGATGGGGGTGGGGAGAGAACACATGCCTAGGAGGTCTGATAATTAAGTTCCCTGAACTCGTCCTAAAAAAATGCTACATACCTCATTGCTGAATATCTCTATAGTCACCTACAAAGTATTCCCCTTGGGAAGCTATGCACTGATACCAGTGCCTAGTCCACCCTTCAAAGCAATTTTGGCACTCTTTTCCTGGAAAGATCATCAAAGCTATCTTCATACAGCACACAACAACAATAATGAAAAAAGACACTGCCTCATGAGGTCTACATGAACATAGCTGTGAGACACTGATATACCAAGGTTATGACACCTTACTGAGTTGTCTGTACAGTGCTGCCAACCTAAGTGCCCAGTGGCAAGTTCGTGAACTTAATTTGTCAGACCTCATAAGATGACAGGTCTGATGGCCATTCCAGAAAAAAAGTTCCCCAATTTCTTTGAAGGATGGACTAGGCACTGGTGTTTGTTGGTGCATAGCTTCCTAAGGGAAGTAATTCAAAGGTGATCATAGAGATATTCAGCAATGAGGAATGTAGCACTTTTTCTAGGATGAGTTCTCAAACTTAATTGACAAACCTGGTATGTGGAAAAATTCAGTTGGTGAATCAAATTGCAAGGTATACTTTTACTATGGTTATACATGTGTAAGATTAGCATTTGGGGAAATTAGGTGAAGAGTATACAGCAATTCTTTTTACCATTTTCACAGACTCTTTTGTAAATCTGAAATTATTTCACTCTGAAAACTTTAATTATATATTTGTATATATATATTTACAAAATGTGTTCTTTTGTATTATGCATGTAATTTTTCTATCGATTAGGAATTTTTCAACAAAAAAATTGTTCAACAAAACAAGAGGCAGTGTTTACAACTAATTGATCACCACTTTGTTCCTTCTCCACTCCCACTATTCACTTGATTAATCTAAAAAATAAAAATAAAAAAGTAAACAAAACAAAACAAAGGTGATTCCTTTTTACCTTTAAGTTCATCAGTACCTAGTTAGCAATTCTTTATATCAAATTATTTCTGAAAATATAACTGATGTGGGTTCTGCCTTTTGAAGGATGACTTGAGCCTGAAAGGATAATGTATTACAGTAATTCAGATGTGTCTTGTGGAATCCCAAGAAAGAAATATATCAGAAAAGGTATGAAATAAGACAATGGATAGCAACCAAGAAGTGCCTTCTCATATCTTGCTCCTGCTTCTCTGCTTAATTTTCTCTTATCTTTCTGCCTAACAACTGTCTCTGCTGTTCATTTTACACATAGGTTACAGCTATACCCCAGCTTTGAAGTTTTTTAATTTCTTTCACTCAGGAGAGTAGTTCAGTCTGAATAAAAATATTACAGCCCCAATTTCAAATTCCTGGTAGAGAGAATCTGATAGACCCAGTTTGGTCAGGTGTCTTCACATGGTCAGATTATTTGTGACCAAGAAATGAAGTCATGTAGTAGAGGTATGGTTGTCTGGGGCCCATCTTGGAGGAGGAGGACCAAGCTCCATCACTGTGAGATAAGCCAACATCCCAAAAGAAGCTAATAGGATTGTTGAGTGAAGAAAAAATAAAAGGAACCAGACATGTTATAATCCTATTTTGGTAAAACAAAACAAAGCTCTATCTGTATACAAATATGTCTACTGCTAATTCAAATACTAAAAGAGTCTAGAAAGACTTTTGTGTATAGTAATATATATATATGTACATATGTAATTAAAGTTTTTATTGTGAAATAATTTCAGATTTACAAAAGAGTCTGCAAAAAAAGTGAAAAGAGCTCCTTTATGTTCTTCACCCTATTTCCCCAAATGCTAATTTTATACATGTATAATCATAGTAAAATGATCAAAACGGAAAAAATAACACTAATAAATATCACTAACCTATGGATCATATTTAAATTTTGTCAATTGTCCCACTGTGTAGTCCTTTTTCTGACCATGATGCTATCCAAGATCCACAATGCATTTATTTATCTTGTCTGCTTGAATCTGAGATAGGTTCTTAATCTTTGTCTTTCATAACCTAGACACTTCTGAAAGTATGTGCCAGTAATTTCGTAGGATGGCCCTAATTCAAGTTTGTCTGATATTTCTTCAGGATTAAAAACAGGTTATATGTTTTACCAGGTTACATATTTTTGCCTCATGATTGGTGATATTGACTTGGATCACTTGATTTAAGGTTTCTTCTAGGTTTCTCTACTATAACATTATTTTTCTCTTTGCTGTCTAATGGAGAGATACTTTGACACTAGGTAAAAAATCACATTTCCCTATATTTCAGCCAACCAATTATAGCCTCCAAAATAGATTTTTGCCTAAAATAGTATTTACTGTGGTGTCTGCAATTTCTGGTGTCTGGTGATTGTCTATTTCCATCACCACTATCCCAATTATTTGTATATTCCATGTTTTTTTATTTTTATTTTTTATTAAATCATAAACACATAGATCATGTATACATTAATGCATTTATGGGGTACAATGTGCTGATTTCATATAGAATCAGGAACGCTTACATCACACTGGTTAATATATACCTCATCTCGTTTACTTATTGTGTTAAGGCATTTATATTGTATACTGATAGATTCAACATATACCCTTGCCTCATGCATCAAAGGTGTGATCCCATCATTCACCCTCCCTTGATCTGACCTCCCCTCTCCCCGTCCAACCCCCCCCCCCCGTCTTCCTCCTTCATCTTGGGCCATAGTCGTGATCTATTCTTCATATGAAAGTGTGAGTGATTGTAGATTGGTTTCATACAGTACTAAGTACATTGGGTATTTTTTCTTCCATTATTGAGATACTTTACTAAGTAGGATATGTTCCAGCTCTATCCATGTAAACATAAAAG
>CAUYON010208534.1:0-17729 GCA_963573935.1 Arctocebus calabarensis | reverse complement strand
GCTGTCAATCTGCCAAACACTTGGATCTCCGCACTTCCCCAGTGGCACAGTCCCCGCTTTGGGCAGCTCAGTCAATAGATTACTTTCCCCAGGTCTCCCAGCAAATCCCAGTGCTGCAACACGCATGGGCAGCCCACAGCTGAACGGCTCAGTCTGGGGCCCTAGACAACACCCAAAGTCATCCACACACTGACCCATATCTCCCAAGGCAGTTCAATCGAGGTCCAAGTCCAAAAAAACCCCCAAATAGCCCCCCGTTAGGCTCCTACCAAACAAACACACCCACCACTTGCTAGTTTTCCACCGCTTCGGTCCTCCTAGTGGGGTCCAGAAGTCTCTCACTGACTCCCTGTATCACCAAAGGGAAGCCTCTGGGCCAAACCCACTGGCCAAAGATGCCTGGGGTCTTCTCTCCCCACTCCCACTGTGCCCGGCTGCACAGAAGCTGCTACTCGGCCACCATCTTTTTTCACAGACGCCTCCTTTTTATTTTTATATGTTTTTACTATTTTTACTATTTTTTTACTGATGTTCTAACCTTTGCTCTTCACACATTCCCTTTTGTTGAATAAAATCTCATTATAGAGATTCACTAACCTACAGATTTTCCAACCAGTTGACATCCATGTTATAATTTGAAAATACAGTGATAGAATCAAAAATAATATAATATTTTGTTTAATAATCTTCTGCTTAAAAACATAGGTGACAGGTAATATATTTTAGGAATAATTTTAAGTGAATGATTAAATAATTTTCATGTCTGATAGAATAAGATTCACTGATGTAGAATACCCTATTATCCCAATGATGCCACCTAAATAGTCCTTTATTGCATAGCACATAGTCTATTCTTTAATAAGAGTTTACAATTTAGTTACATGTAGATTTCTAATACTATTTTTGTGAAAATAGTAACAATGGATTATAAAGTTAATAAGTGTCTTTTGGCATTTTATTGTAGATTTTAAATGACACATAGACAATTTTAAAGAAGACATTTTAAGCATTGTTTAGAAGAATTATTTAATATATAATTATTGTTTAGTTTCTTATATTAACTTTGTCTTAACTCTCAGTTGTTCTGAATTCTCTAGGAACAGATATCTTATATTATTCCAATAGATGAATGGCCATATACTATACACCTTAAGCAAAGGTAATTGTTTTAGTCTTTATTTTTGGATTTTATCTTATTTCTATGTTTACTTATAATAAAAATGGACTATGAAAAAATAAATGAAGTTGTCATTTAAGCTTTTAGTTTTCTCAGGTGAACATATACTCCCCTGTAATGTAATTAAACTTTTGATTTAAATGCCTCAAGTAGTCTTTTGTAAATGGGAATTTGGAACAGAAAAAATTGGGACTCATCTCCTGGAGACTGATCTACATGATATAATATTAAGTTGACAGGACCAGTAGGACCTATATTCTCAGGACAGGATATTGTTTAGAGTAATTTGGTAAACATTAACTTGTTAATCCTAATGACTTCTTGGTATCAAAATGAAAAACTCATTCTTGCTAGCTTGTGTCTTATGTGTCACCATCAAGTTGACAATTGCATAATATCTGAATAAACATAGGTAGTGAAAAAAAGAAGTAAATCTGTAACTGATTATATATCTAGGGTTTTATCAGAGAGGCGGGACTACAGTAAGGGATAGGGAATAGGGATTTAATATGGAAATTAGATCTTACACTGCTGGAGAGTTGGTGAGTAGTTTACTATGTGCTACTATGTTTACTTTGTGACACTGAAGAGAACAACCTCAGTTAAATTTGGGCACAAAGCTATGGTATTTCTGCGAGGTAGATTATGAGAAACTGAATGTAGCAAGTGATGGCATGGGAACTTGTACTGCAGGAGTAAAAGGAATTCTTGACTCAAAGATTAGGATAGGTTTGATGCAAAAACTTTATTTATTTATTTTGCAAGAGAGGATAAGGGATGGCATGAAAGAAAGAAGGAAGAAGCCCAAGATTTAGGGTTTGGGGCTTTTTATTCAGGTTATAAAGGTTAAAAAGTAGTTATTGCTGAAAAATGACAATAGGAGGTGACTGTTTCTTTTCCTATGCTAGTCTAGCTTTATTAGACTTTTGCAATTTGCTTCTAGCAGATCTGGAAGAAGGTCATGCTCCTCTGTCTGCTCTGAACTCTTCAAATGCTGTAAAATAAACTGTTAAGGACAAGTTAAATCAGAGGTGGTTAAGAAAACAGAGGGGATATTGTTGCTGTGATTTTTCTTCCTTTTTTTTTCTGTTTATTACTAATGCCATTCTTTCTGAAAATATACATAAGTTTGTCAAAGAACATTGATCAGAGAAATAAGAGGAGGGTTAGATGAACATTTTTTAAGAAAGTAAAAAACAGGATTTTTTTTACTGAGGGGAAGTTTTGTAAAGAGATAGAAAAAGATAAATGAAGGGGTAAACAAGTACTACCATAGAAAGGGTTGACTTTCCCTTTAGGCAGAAGAGAAGAGTATGATACACAATAACCCAAAGAACTTCAGAGTATTAAAGGGAAAGTGGGAGAGCTCTCATTGAATTTGAACATCTTATTAGGAATATAAGCCTTTTTAAGAAGAGTAGGGACTGGAGTTTGAGAGACGGGTAAGGAATATGTGTATTGTTTTGGGAAATTACCTGCATAATTATTATGACAGCAAGTGGCCATTACGATATTATTGCAAATAGCTTATATGAGGAATAATAGGAAGAAGAACTATGACTTTTTAGAGGTAAGGAAATTTAGTTTCTGAGAAATTCTGAGGAGGCAGAAAAATGACTTAGTAACAGATTGAATGGAGTGGTCACAAACATTTGTTAAGTAGAAGGAGATTAAGGACATATGCAATCAAAAGAAATATGGGCTCATTGTGATAGAAGCTGGTTATAGAATACTTGTCAGACCTCCCAAGGGAAATGTCCACGAGGCAGTTAATTTAGTGTAGAACATGGGAGAGAAGTATGAGTTTTAACACTTTTTCATTATAAAAACTCTCAACAAATTACATAAAGAATTAACCTACCTCAACAGTGAGTACCATACATAATAGTCACAGCTAACATCATACTCAATGATGAAAAGTTGAAAGCTTTTCATCTAATACCAGGAACAAGACAAAGATGCCCACCCTCCACTTCTATTCAACATAATACTGGAATTTCTAGCCAGAAGTGTGAATGTACAGAAATAAATAAGATAAATTTATAGAGGTGGGGTGAATGTTAAAGGTGAGAAGGAAAAACAACTTACTGTTCAATACCATGCAACATTAAGGGATGAAGGAAGGATCTCGGCAAAGGGACTTGATAAAAGAAGTAAATAAAGGTAACCACAAGAAGTAGTGTCATTTACACTGAAGAAGAGATGTTTTAGAGATGGGGAATGTGGTCAACAGTACAAAGTTCTTCAGAGTAGTTTTATTTGGTTTCAAATGGCCTTTTGGATTTATCAGCTAGGAGGTCATCAGTAAGCTTTGTGAGATCAATGTTAGTGAAGGCTTTCAAAAGAAGGTGGTCTGAGTGGTTAAGTTACATTAGGTTGAAGAGTGAACATGAAGTGAGGAAGCATAACTAAAATAACATAATAAGTAAAGGGAATGACACCAAATTTGAATTCAGAGTCAAAAGTTTCAGTAAATATGACTTTTACACAATAATCTTCCACTTCATTATAATATATGTACGTGGTAGAAAAAATTTAGAAAGAATGAAAGAAAAATTTCATAATATTGCATCCAGTTTATATCTTTTAATTTTTGACATGCTCTCTTACAGTCCCTTCTTCTCATTTTTTTTTACCTAACAAATGAAATCAATGTAACCTGGTTCTTTGTACTCTCAATGAATCCCTAACAATAAAAAAAAAAAAATGAAAGGAGTCCATTAAGTTAGGAAAATATTTTGAGTAAAAGTGTGTTAATTTGCTTAAAAGTTAAATATATGTTGAAAGCAAATACAATTTTATGTCAGAGATTGACAACATTTTCATTAAATGTCTAAATAGAAAATATGTTAGGCTTTGAGGGCCATAAATATACATTTTTTTTTTCCAAAACCACCCAGCCATTCTTTTCCTCTAGTATGAAAATAGCCATGATAATATGTAAGTGAGAGGGTATGGCTGCATTCTAATAAAACTTTATTTACAAAAGAGTGGGTGAATCAGATTTTGGCTGAGGGTGTCAGTTTACTGACCTTTGCTTTATGTTTTAAGGATAATTTTTAAAATTTCCTCTTTTTTGAATTCAGATATTTTGTAGCAGATAATTTTATGATTTATTTGTATAAGCAAGGATCGGTGAATTCTCATCCTTCTATTATTCAGGTAAGATTTAAGTTCTATGTTTTGTGGATTTTTTTAAAACACTTTTTACATTCAATACATGCTTTCTTAATACAGAAGGCTTTCAGGATTCACAGGGAATATATTTAAAGTGTTTATTGGTTAATGGTTTGGTTTTCCTGAAGTCTTAGTAACTAAAGACCAATTACATTGACCTATCATCATCTTTGACACTGGCTAGAACACAGGCACTATTTATTCACTTATTTATTTATATTTTGATGAATGAATATGTATAACTAATTAGAAAAGTATATGCAAATATTGGACACAAATTATATGTAGATCAAAAAATATTCCTTTTCTTCCTTCCCCCATTCCATCCATCAATAATACCTATTGATACTGCCCTTCAAACTGTATATCCAGAAGTCACTCTCTTCCTCTGCCTCCATCCACTGATACCTCCTATTTATGAGGAAAAACTATATCTACTTTGGATTGTTGCCCATAGCTTCCTGAGTAATCTCCCTGTTCTCACACTTTGTCCACCTCAGACAGTTCTCAACATGGAAATCAGTTTGATCCTATTAAAACCTAGTTAGATCATGTTGTATCTCTGCTCAGAACCTGCCATGGAGTGGCCTCCTGTCACCCAGAAAGTGGAAACCAGAGTGCTTTTTTCCAGGCTTCACATGCTCTGGATCCCTTTTACATCTCCGATGTTTTCCTGTTATTCTCTACCTCACTCTGTTCCAGCCGCACTGGTCTCCTTGCTGTTCTTCAAACATACTACCTATGTTCTTCTTCCAAATCTTTGTACTTTCTATTTCCTGGGATCCAAATGCTTGTTCTTTCCCAGGAGACCCACATGTATGTCTTCCTCATTTTCTTCAGGTCTTTATTCAAAATCACTCTTACCCTAATAACTCTGTATATTTTCTTTAACCATTGTTCTTTCTTCTGTGGGAGTTATCAGTATGTAATGTACCTATATTGTATCTATTTACTTTATTTTCTGTTTCCCAAGTGCAATATAATCTTCCTGAGGGCTTTTATTCTATTTTATTCACTGTGACACCATTTCTTAGAAAAATGCCTAGCACTCAGGATACACTGAAGATTTTTTGAAACATTATGTTATTTCACTTAAATCATATAGGACCATCATTTCTCTTTACCTCTTTCTTCCTTTAGTTCCATTATAAAGTAGTATGCTAATAAAAAAATCTTATATTCCTTTGAATCTGGGACATGAAATAATCTCCCTTTATTTCTGAGACATTTGCTGCTCTTTGTCTCTGGCTTGATGGCACTGTGGTTGGAGGGCAAACTCTGTGCAGTTTCAGTCCACTGAAATATGCTGAGTCCTAAATTACAGCCCAGAGTGTGGTTTCATTTTTGTCAATATTCCATGTGTCCTCAAAATGTGTATTCCAATTATTTTAAGTAAAATATTATACATGTATTAATTAAATCATTTACTAACCATGTTGAAAACTCCTGTAGATTTTAAATGTTTGATTTTACCAATTCCTGAGAAAAATTATGCTAAAAGTATTTTTTATAATTATATATTTTTCTATTTTTACTCTTCTTTCAATTTTGACATTATATATTTGGAAGCTGTGTTATTAAGTGAATGCCAGTGTGGAATATTTGTATCTTCTTGGTGAATTGAAAACCTCATGTCCTTATAAATGTCTTCCTTTATCTATAGTAATGCTTCATACTTTAAAATCTACCTTTCAGAATCATCCTTTTTGTTTGTGTTCACATCTAGCCTTTCAATCTTCTGTGTCATTATATTTTATGTTTATTTTTAGCAACATATTAGATTTTTGTCTTTAATTGATTACCTAAATTTATATGTTTGAAAATAATTATGCCTAAAACATGAGGGTAACACTTTGGATGCAGCATATAAAATATTAATCCTAAATCATAATCTAAAAAGAGTAGTTAATATAGTGAAAGTGGCAAATATGGGAGGCTTTTTCTGAATATCATTTTGCTCATACTTGATATAAACTATGTGGTCTGTGAAAAACATTCAGAAGGTTTCTATCAAATACACAAGTAAGAAATCATTACTATATTTTGCCATTTCTTAAGTAACCACTTTACTTTTTTCTTTTCTAGACTCATTGCTACTATCAAGGACATATCGAAGGATATCCGAATTCTGCTGTCACACTCAGCGCATGTTCTGGACTGAGGTTATTAGTTTCAGTCATTCGTCACAAAACACTGTACTTACGCTATTTGGCTGCTGTGACATGTATTAAGTGTGATGCTCTGTAAGAAGATTCCTATGAGGAGATTATTCAATGATATACTACTCTGGTAGTATATGATTCCAATTCTCTTACTTTCTCTCACTTTTTTCACTGGCAGAGACATTTCTAATTCCCTCAAAGATTTAGATTTCCTGGATTCCTTGCTTTCTTATTTTTTCTTAACCATTGAAATAACAATTGAACATACATCAGTATGAGAATTGGAGGCACTATGTTTAAGATAGTTAAGTCACTGACTAGGAAAACGGATGAATTACTTAATCACTGTAATAGCATATGCTTGTGTACTTAGCAATTAACAAGATAATTTCTGCTGTGTTTGTAACTAGGAAGTGAAATGGAATGTTAGTTTTGTGGATTAGTAAAATCTTTTGTCTCTTCAGAATCTTCTCTAAAACAGAGTTTGAATCACAATACTGAATTCAAAATGTTTTACATCTGTGATACTTTTTCCTTTGGATTTTTTCTGAGTTTCAAAACATAGATTTGAAGAATCTTAAAATTTTAACCTTAATTTTACAGAGGAATACTGCAATTTGAAAATGCTTCTTATGGAATTGAGCCTATGGGATCTGAAGTTGAATTTCAGCATCTTCTTTATAAATTAAAGAAAGAAAATGATGAATATTCAATTTTTAACAATGGAGACACAGAAAAATACCCAATGGACTCTAACATTTTTATAAGTGAAAAAGTGAGTTATATATATTTTATTACTTTTTTATTATTTTTTTACTTCAAATTAATATGTGGGTACACGTTTTTAAGTTACATTATTTTCAAATTCTAAGGTACATTTAAAGTAGTTGAGCCCTTTACCCAGGAGGGAGGGCTGAACACCCTCACATTAAGTGAGATCCCACCAATGGCTCTCCCTCTTCCTGCCAATCACCTTCCCTCTTCTCCTTTCCACTCTTCCTCTTCTCCATTCCTCTTGATAGACTATATGTGTGTTTATAATTTGTCTGGATGTGTAATTGTTTATGCTATATTGGTTTCATATTAGTATTCAGTACATTGGATTTTTGTTTCCTTTCTTGAGACATTTTAATAAGAACAATGTGTATTTACTCCACCCAAGTAAACATAAAAGATGTAAAGTTTTCATCTTTTCTTATGGCTGAATAGTAAGTAGTTCTTTGTATACTATACCACAGTTTGTTAATCCATTCTTGGGTTGATAGGCATTTGAGTTGCTTCTATGACTTGGCATATGACTTGTGAATTGAGCTGCAATAAACATTCTGATGCAAATATCTTTGTGGTAAAATTATTTTTGTTCTTCTATATAGATACCTAGTAATGGAATTGTGAGATTTAATGGAAGGTTGGTTTTTAGTTCTTTAAGAATTCTCCATACTTCTTTTCATAGAGATTATGTTAGTTTGCTATTCCACCAGCAGTGCAGAAGTGTTCCCTTCTCTCTACATCCATACCAGCATCTGCAAATTTTAGAATTTGTGATGTGGGCTAATGTCACTGGAGTTAGGCAATATCTAAGAGTGGTTTTTATTTGCATTTCTCTGATGATTAGAGATAATGAGTATTTTTCATGTGTTTTTGTTTGTTGGCCATTTATCTGTAAATGGATACTTTTCCATTCTTGTGATACTTTATTAAGAAGTATATGTTTCAACTCCATACAGGCAAATGCAAAAAAATGTAAAGTCTCCATCTCTTTTATGGCTGAATACATATATATATTAATTACAGTTTATTAATTTTATTAATACATTCATGTGTTGATGTGCACTGGGTTGCTTCCACATCTTGTGTGAATTGAGCTGCAATAAACTTTCTAGTGCAAATGTCCTTGTGATAAAATGATATTTTTTTCCTTATGATAGATGCCTAGTAATGGGATTACAGGATCAAATGGAAGTTCTATATTTAGTTCTTTGAGGATTCTCTGTACTTCTTTACAAAGAGGAGGTATTCATTTGCAATCCCACCAGCACTGCAGAAGTGTTCCCTTCTCTCCACTTTGCCACCAACATTTGCAGCTTTGGGATTTTGTGCTGTGGCCTATTTTAACTGGGTTAGGTGACACCTCAGAATGCTTTTGATCTACATTTCTCTAATGATTAGGGATGATGAGCATTTTTTCATGTGTTTGTTGGCCTTTGTCTTTTATTTAAGAAGTTTCTGTTCAAGTTCTTGCCCACTTATAAATGGGATTGTTTGCTCTTTTCTTGCTGATTAATTCAGGTTTTCTGTAGATTCTGGTTATCAGTACTTTGTCAGATTTGTAGCATGCAAATATTTTCTTCCATTCTGATGGTTGTCTATTTAGTTATTACCCTTGGCTCTGCAAAACTTTTTTGGTTTAATCATGTCACATTTATTTATTTTCAGTGTTGCTGCACTTGCCAACGGGGTCTTCATAAATTCTTCTTCATAATTTCCAGGCCAAATTTGTCAAGAGCTTTTCTCACACTTTCTTGCCATCCCTTCCCCACTAACTGCTTGAATGACCTAGAGCTTTTGCCTGGGGCCCTTCCCACATAGCCTCACAAAGCTCCCTTTTGGGGCTGCAGCATGAGAGTCTCTGAGGGCTGGCCTTGCTTTCTCCAGGTTGGATGGGGTAGCATTTGGGGGTGGACCTCCAGGTGAGTGTCCTATGCTGGACAGGGGTGTCTCTCAATTAGTGCAAACTGATTCTGTCCTGGAATCAGCCCGTCCTTCACCCAGTTTAAAAGAGACATAGTATTTCACTGGATTCCCTTCCATAATAGGTTTGATCCACTGTACCCCCCCAAGCCTCCCAGGGGTGGCTGGAGGAAGGGAATATATGGACAGTCCCAACTGTTCCTATGCCTGTTGGTACAATTGCCCCTTGCACAAGCAAATTCATAAAAGCTGTGTTTTCAGGTGAGTGCAGTTCAAATGCCTCTTTTGCAAAATCAAAAAAAGCCATGTTTTTCTCACCAGAAGTCTTGGCTGTGGACTTAATACAATGCAGCCATCACCTGTGGCTGGGGGAGGTATCCATATCTTGTGGTCTGCTTCACGGACATTTCCAGGGTGGGTTGTCTGAGGCTAGGCCTGGCTCTCTCTAGGTCTGCAGAAGGGGAACCCAGGAATGCCAGCTACAGACACTGAGCAGGGCCACTCAAGAGGGCAGAGGAAAGGTCCCAGCAGGAGGATGAGCCAGGAGGGAGTATGCCACCCAAAGTCAGTGCACAGTGGGGATTGGGCACACGTGGCTCACTGGACCATACAATGTAGAAGATGCCCAGAGATCTCACCAAACTCCTTTTCAGGATGTAGTCTATTGGGCAACCAGAGAGGTGGAGAAGAGTCTGTGGGCTCAGAACAGCGCAGAGAAAATTTTTCCCTTTGTGCCGGGCAGGACATGGACACAGAGGTAAAAATTCCTACTTTGGAGCTCTCTCACATGAGTTGAGATGAAAAGTTCTCTGTTCCTTGCTTGTGGAAAGCCCACAGCAAGACTTCTGGTTGTGGGAGTTGTCTCCCTTCTTCTTCCCTCCACATGCCTTGGGTCTAGGCACTAGTAACTGATTTCTGTTCTCTTTATTCCTCTTCCTCACCCTCATCGTTTGTCTCAGTGGGGATAATAAGCATCTTGATTTCTTCTCCTGGTTTTTAACCACCCAATTTCAACTTCTCCAAAGTCCACTTCAGTCCAATTTATCTCCTGGTGGTTGGGAAATTCTGGAGAAAGCTGCCTCTAAGAGGCCTTGTAAATCGCAGTCAGTAATTTTAATTTCTAGTCATATAGCACAGTAATTTTCATTATTATGTAATTTTGCATAATTTTCATTGTCTTAAAACTTTTTGTTTTTATATTTAAAGTGGATTTCTTAAATAAATACATGGTTTGGTCTTCTTTGCTCTTACTATCTTATCTGTCAATCTCTGCCCTTTAATTTGGTGTTTAAACCAGTTACATTAAATGTAATTGCTGATATAGTTGGATTAAAATCTATCATATGTGCCATCGGTTCTATTTTTTTTTCTCTCTCTCTCTTTCTGCCCTTTTTGGATTATTTGTGTAGTTTTTAGCATTCAGTTCTCTCTTAATTATTTGCTTATTATTTATTCCTTTCAATATTTTAGTAGTCTTATAACCTCTAGGGTGTATAATAAATATCTTTAGTTATTCACGGTCTTCTTTCAAATAATGCTATGTTTTTTCACATGTACCTTAAGAACCTTAAGTGATATAATTCCAATTTATCCCTCCATCCTTTGTGCTACTTAGTACATTTACTTTTCATGTGGACACAGAAATTGGAATAATAGACATTAGAGACTGGGAAAGGTGGGAGCATGGGAGGGTGGTGAGGGATGAGAAGTTACTTAAATGGTATTATGTATATTTTTTGACTACTGTATTTGTTCTTATGCTTTATGGGGTCACACAAGTCTCTTATACTCTGCTCGTTTTTAATTTTTTTAAGAACTTTTCTTTTAAAATTTCAGGTTAATTTGAGGATACAAAGAAATAGGTTACAATGGTTGCATTTTCTGGTGTTTGAGATGGGCCCCCCAAGAGGTACACCATATACTATCTCAGATTCTCACTTCTCCTTTCTCCCCTTCCTTCCTATCCCTTCCACCTATCTTGATTTGAATTGAGTTTTCACTTGTGTGGCATGAATTAGATTGTCTACTGGCTTGTTGTTAGTATTGAGTGCATTGAATACTAACTTTTGCATTCTTATGATACTTTACTGAGAACAATGTGCTTCAACTCCATCCAGGTTAACACAACAGATGTAAGGCCCCTATATTTTTGTGGCTAAATAGTATACTGTGGTATATATATGTACCACAGTCTATTCATCCATGTGTGGTTTAAGGGGTATTTATATTGTGTCCACATCCTGGCAATTATACATTGAACTGTAATGAACAATCTAGTGCAAATGTCCTATGGATTAAATGATTTTTTCTTCTTCATTGATGCCTAATAATGGGATTTTGAGATCAAATGGAAGGTCTATTTTGAGTTATTTGAGAATTCTCCTTACTTCTTTACAATGAGGGCTGTATTTGTTTGCATTCCCAATAATAGTGTGCAAGTTCCCTTCTTTGTACATCCATGCTAGCTAGCAGTTGCAGCTTTGAGACTTTGAGATATTGGCTGTTATCACTGGGGTTAGGTAATATTTAAGGGTGGTTTTGATTTGCATTTAGTTGATGATTAGGGATGATGGGCATTTTTTCAACTATTTGTTAGCCATTCGACCATCATCTTCATAGAGGGTTCTGTTCTTGTCTCTTGCCCAGTGGTAGATGGTATTGTTTGCTTTGTTCTTGATTAGTTTGATTTCTCTGTAGATTCTAGTAATGGACTCTTTGTCAGATGTATAATATGCAAATATCTTTTCTAATTCTAAAGGTTATCTATTTGCTTTACTTGTAGTGTTTTTAGCTGTGCATAGCTTTTCAGTTGAATTAAATCCCATTTGTTTATTTTTGTTGTTGTGATTGCTACTGTAGTCCTCTTCATAATTTCTTTCCCCAGGCAAACATACATAAGAGCCTTCCCTATGTTTTCTTCCACACTTTTTACTATTTTTTAATTTATATTTAAATCTTTGATACATCTTGAATCAATTTTTTGTAAGTGGTAAAAGGTGCTGGTCCAGTTTCAGTCTTTTACATGTATGTATCCAGTTCTCCCAACATTTATTGAATAGGGATTCTCTTTCCCATTGTATGCTTTTGTTTGGTTTATCAAAGATCAGATGACAAGTAGAGACTAGTTTCATCTCTTTGTTCCATATGTCTATGTCTCTATTTTGATCACTGTGGACTTCTAATATAAACTGAAATCTGATAGAGTGATGCAACTAGCTTTTTTTTTTTTTATGAAGAACTATTTTTTCCAGTTCTTCAAAGTATGTTGTTGGTAATATAATTGGGATTGTATTGAATGTATAGATTGCTTTGGGTAGTATAGACATTTTAACAATGTTGATTCTTCTGAGCCAAGAGCATGGTATGTTCTTCCATTCGTTAGTATCTTCTGCCATTGCTTTTCTTAGGATATCATAATTGTAGACATCCTTCACCTTTGTAGACATCCTTCACCTCTTTGCTAGGTATATTCCTAGGTATTTAATTTTCTTTGAAACTAATGTGAAAGGAATTGTGTCTTTGATTTTATTCTCATCTTGCCTGTTATTGGCATATATCAGTAGAGGCTACTGATTTGTGGACATTGATTTTGTACCCTGAGACATTACTGTATTTTTTCATCACTTACGGGAGTCTTGTGGTTGAGTCCTTGAAGTATAAGACCATATCATCAGCAAAGATAGAGACTTTGATGTCCTCTACTCATTTGGATGCCCTTTTTTTCCTTCTATTGCTGAAGTGTATTGGCTAGAACCTCCAACACTATGTTGAACAGTAATGACAAAGAGGACAACCTTGTCTGGTTCCAGTTCTAAGTGGAAAAGTTTTCAGTTTTACTCCATTCAGTAAAATATTAGCTGTGGGTTTGTCATAGATAGCTTCAATAAGTATAAGAAATATGCCACCTATGGCTGTACTCTTCAGTGTTCTAATTAGAAAAGGATGCTGGATTTTATTGAATCCTTTTTCTGCATTTATTGAGAGGGTCAAATGGTCCTTATTTTTGCTTCTGTTGATACAGTGAATAACGTTTATGGACTTGCATAGGTTAAAACAGCCTTGCATCCCTGGGATGAAACCTACTTAATCATGATGTATGACTTATTTGATGATAAGCTGTAATCTATTGGCTAGGATTTTGTTGAGAATTTTTGCATCTATATTCTTTTTTTTTTTATTAAATCATAAACATACAGATTGTGTATACATTAATGCATTATGCAGTACAATGTGCTGATTTCATGTACAATTAGGAATGCACCACACTGGTTAATATGTACCTCATCTCTTTTACTTATTGTGTTAAGACATTTATACTCCCTACTAATAGATCCTACATGTACCCTTGCATTAGACACCATAATTTCTTGTATCTCTCTGGCATCAGTTTTTATATCCCCTTTATCATTTCTGATTGAAGTTACTAGAGATTTTACTTTCCTACTTCTAGTTAGTTTGGCCAAAGGTTTATCTATTTTATTTATTTTTTTCAAAAACCTAACTCTTTGTTTCATTAGTTTTCTGAATGATTCTTTTGTTTTCAATTTACTTAATCTCTGATTTAATTTTGTATATTTCATTTTTTCTGCTATGTTTAGGTTTAGATTGTTCTTCTTTTTCTACAAGATGGCTTGTGAGTTTGTTGATGTACTCTCTTTCTGTTTTTCAAATGTAAGCATCTAAAGTGGTAATTTTTCCTCTCAGGACTGCTTTTACTATATCCCACAGGTTTGGGTAGCTTGTGCCTTCATTGTTGTTATGCTCAAAGAAGTTAATGATTTGCTCTTTTATTTCTTCCTGCACCCAACTGTCATTCAGCATAAGGTTGTTTAATTTCCCTGCCTTTGTGTGGGGTTGAATGTTTTTGTTGGAATTAAGTTCCATTTTTAATGCCTCATGGTCTGAGAATATACAAGGAAAAATTGAAATTATTTTGATTCTGTTGAGGTTTGTTTATTGTCCTGGGATACGAACAATTTTGGACAATGTTCGATGGGCTGATGAGAAGAATGTATTTTCCTTCTCTTGACTGATTATGTTGGCTAGAACTTTCAGAACTATGTCAAATTGTAGTGGCAATAGTGAACATCCTTATCTAGTCTAATTCTATGTGAAAAATGACTTCACTTTTTCTCCATACAATATGATATTGGCTGTGGGTTTTTCATAGATGACTTCAATCAGTTTTAGAAATAAGTGTTCTTATCAGAAAAGTATTCTGAATTTTGCCAAATAGTTATTCTGCATCTATTAAGAGGATCATTTGTCTCTGATTTTGCTTCCATTAATATGGTGAATTGCATTTATGGATTTGCATATCTTATAGCAGCCTTGCATTCTTGGATGAACTATACTTGATCATGATGTATAATTTTTTTTAATGTGTGGCTGTAATCTATTAGCTAAGATTTTATTATTAATAAAATAAATATTCATTTGTGAATCAATATTCATTGGTGAAATTTATCTGTAGTTCTACTTTTTAGTTGTGTCCTTTCTTAGTGACCAAACGAAATCATCTCTATCAGAGAGATGTTTGCTTCACAGAACATGTTGGAGAAGGTTCCTCCTTCCTTGTTGATGTTTTGGAATAGTTTTTGCAGTATAGGTACAAGCTCTTTGAAGGTTTGTTAGAATTCTGATGTGAAGACATCTGGTTCAGGGCTTTGAGGGGTAAGATTTTCTATTGTTTCTTTAATTTTAATTTTGGTCCTTGATACTTGTTCAGGAGACCTATTTCTTCATGGTTAAGTCTAGGGAAATGGTGTAAATCCAGGGATTGGTCCATTTCCTCCACATTGTCAAATATGGGGGCATAGAGTTTCTTGTAGTAGTCAGAGATAAACTCTTCCATCTTTGTGGTATCTCTTGTTATTTTCTCTTTTTCATTTCTTGTTGAGGGTATTAAACATCTTACTTTCCTATTTTGTAGTTCATCTGGCCTGTTGTTTATCAATTTTATCATATTTTTGAAGAACTAACTTTTTCACATTAATTTTTGGAATGATTCTTTTATTTTTAATTTGATTTATTTCCTATTTAATTTTGGTTATTTCTTTTCTTCTGCTATGTTTGGGATTAAAGTGTGCTAACTTTTCCATTTCCCTGAGATGATTAATGAGGTTGTAGTGCTGTTTTTCAGATGTGGGTTTCTAATGTGATAAATTTCCCTCTTAGCACTGTTTTGGTGGTATCCCACAGGTTTTGGTGGCTTATGGATTCATTATTGTTATTTTTGAGCAATTTAATAATTTCCTCTTTTATCTCATCTTTGATTCAGCTCTCATTCAGCATAAGATTATTTAGTTTCCATGCCCTGGTATTGGGGTGAATATTTATGTTCAAGTTGAGCTCCACCTTTATTGCCCTGTGATCTGAAAAGAAGCAAGGTACAATTTCAGTTGTTTTAATTCTGTTGATGTTTGGAATTTGTGTCCTAGGAAATAGTCTATTTTGGTGTATTATCCATGGGCTGATGAGAACGATGTACACTCATTAGCTTTGAGATGTTATGTTCTGTATATGTCTATTAAGCCCAAGTATTCTAGGGGCACATTTAAGTCCTTTGTGTCTTTGTTTAGTTTCTGTTCAGAGGATCTGTCTAGTTCTGTCAGAGGAGTGTTAATATCCCCAGCTATTATGCTGTTGTAGGATATCATATTGTTTAGACCAATTAAGGTCCATTTCACAAATCTGGTGCCATTTAAATAGGCTGCATAAGGATATAGAATTCTAATGTCCTATTTTTGTATTGCTCCCTTGATCAGTATTTAGTGACCATCTTTGGTTTTCTTAACTTTACTACTTTAAATCCACTTGTACATGAAATTGAGATTGAAATTCCTCCTATATTCTAATTTTCCTTAGCTTGAAATTTTGTTCCAACCCTCACCCCATGTCTTGTTTTGTCTTTTAAGGTTAGGTGTGCTTCTTGGATACATCATATAGATGGTTTGTGCTTTTTCATCCAGTCAGCTAACCTGTGCCTCTTCAGTGGAAAATTCAATCCATCTACACTTTTTTGGGTAAAGTTTGTTGCTTAGTTTCTCCTTTCACCATTTGAAAGCTAGGTTTTGTCCTTTAGTTTCTTTATGGGTGTTAATGTTGTTGTGATGATCAATTGTGATGATCAGTGTGGAGAATAGTTCTAAGTATTTCCTGTAGATCTGGTCATGTTTTGATGAATTTCCTTAATTATTGAATATGAGTAAAACATTTGATTTCTTTTTTTATTAAATCATAGCTGTGTACATTAATGCAATTATGGGATACAATGTGTTGGTTGTATATACAATTTGAAATATTTTTATCAAACTGGTTAACATAGCTTTCATGGCATTTTCTTAGTTATTGTGTTCAGACATTTATATTCTACATTTAGTAAGTTTCACTTGTACTCTTCTAAGATGCACCGTAGGTGTGGACCCACCAATTACTCTCCCTCCACCCATTCTCCTGCAACCCCTCCCCTCTCTTACTCTTTTCCCCATATTCTTGTGCTGTAGTTGGGTTATAGCCTTCATATGAAAGCTATAAATTAGTTTCATTGTAGGAATGTGTATATTGGATACTTTTTCTTCCATTCTTGAGGTACTTTGCTAAGAAGAATATTTTCCAGATACATCCATGTAAATATGAAGGAGGTAAAGTCTCCATCTTTCTTTAATGCTGCATAATATTCCATGGTATACATATACCACTATTTATTTATCCATTTGTGGGTCGATGGGCACTTGGGCTTCTTCCATGACTCTCAATTGAGAGAATTATGTGGTCTTTATTTCTTAATTTGTTTATGTGTTGGGTTACATTAATCGATTTACGTATATTGAACCAGCCTTGAGATCCTGGGATAAAACCTACTTGGTCATGATGTATAATTTGTTTGATGAATTGCTGAATTCTGTTTGCTAGGATCTTATTAAATATTTTTGCATCGATATTCATTAGTGATATTGGTCTATAATTTTCTTTTCTTATTGGGTCTTTTCTTGGTTTGGGGATCAAGGTGATGTGTGCTTCATAAAATGTGTTGGGTAGTATTCTGTCTTTTTCAATATTTTGGAAGAGGTTTAGTAATATAGGTACTCGTTCTTCTTTAAAGGTTTGGTAGAATTCTGATGTGAAGCCCTCTGGTCCAGGGCTTTTTCTTTTTAGGGAGTTTTTCTATTGTTGATGCTATTTCAGAACTTGATATCGGCCGGTTCAACTTTTCCATTTCATTCTGGCTAAGTCTTGGAAGGTGACGTGCTTCCAAGTATTGGTCAATTTCCTTTAGATTATCATATTTCTGAGGGTGAAGTTTCTTGTAATATTCATTAAGGATTGTTTGAATTTCTGAGAAGTCTGTTGTTATTTCATCTTTATCATTTCTGATTGATGGGATTAGAGATTTTACTTTTTCCTGATTAGATTAACTAGGGGTTTATCTATTTTATTGACCTTTTCAAAAAACCAACTTTTTGATTTATTGATCTGTTCTATAATTCATTTATTTTCAATTTCATTTAACTCTGCTCTAA
>CAUYON010208533.1:0-24116 GCA_963573935.1 Arctocebus calabarensis | reverse complement strand
TCCCAGCTACTCGGGAGGCTGAGGCAAGAGAATCGCTTAAGCCCAAGAGCTGGAGGTTGCTGTGAGCTGTGTGACGCCACGGCACTCTACCCAGGGCGATAAAGTGAGACTCTGTCTCTACAAAAAAAAAAAAAAAAAGATCAATTTTCCCAGAACTCTTTTGATATAGCACTTTGTTAGAGTCTTACAGGAGATTGAGAAATTCTTCAATTAGTTTGGCATCACATTAATTTTTAAAAATGCACAAGAGTTAAATTTTAACATAATCTTAACTTTTACACGTTCATTCGATAAGGCCCCAAACCAAATTTGTTTACGCCTGCAAGGTATGAGTGACCAGCTGTGGCTCCATAGGGAATGTGGGTGGTGCCAAGGAGCTTTTACTCACACCAAGATGTATCTAAATCACAGGAGGACTGTGCAGAATGGATTAAATCCCATCAGGGGGTAAAAGCAAAGTGCTGTGGTTTTCAGAAGAGTTGCAGTTCTCACTCAGGTGCCAAATCAAGAAAGGCTGCATAAGGGTGACCGAATCTTCGTAAGGGTGTCCACAGGGGACGTTCCAGTAAGGTGCAGTAGCTTAGGCATTTGTGCAAAGATTTCCTGTGATTGGAGAAAAGAGGAAGTAACGTAATTTCATACGTAGAGAAATAATCCAAGTTATGATAAAATCATCAAATCCTTTGTGTTAAGTGAAGTAAGCAAGGTGCAGAAAGATGAATACTGCTTATTCGCATGTGGAAGCCAAAAAAGTTGATCTCATAGAAATAGATTCTAGGGCTCAGTGCCTGTGGCTCAGCGGGCTGAGGCACCAGCCACGTAAACCTGAGCTGGCGGGTTCGAATCCAGCCTGGACCTGCCAATCAACAATGACGGCTGCAACCAAAAAATGGCCGGGCATTGTGGCGGGCGCCTATAGTCCCAGCTACTTTGGAGGCGGAGGCAGGAGACTCGCTTGAGCCCAGGAATTGGAGGTTACTGTGAGCTGTAATGCCATGGCACTCTATCCAGGGTGACAGCTTGAGGCTCTGTCTAAAAAAAAAAAAAAAAAAAGAAAGAAATAGATTCTAGAACAGTGGTTACTAGAGGTGGGGGAGGGCAGCCGTTCACAGATAAAACAGTACAGCTGAATAAGAGGAGGGAGTTCTAGTGTTCTAGAGCACTATGGGATGACCATAAATAACAAGTTATTGTATATTTCCAATAGCTAGAATAGATTTTGAATGTTTCCAACACAAAGAAATGATAAACATTTGTGGTGGTGAATATGCTGATTACCCTGCTTGGATCATGGCACATTATATACTTGTATGTATCAGACAGTATACACCATAAATATGTACAATCGTTGTGTGCCAATTAAAAAAAATATAAGCAGGGCAGTGCCTGTGGCTCAATGAGTAGGGTGCTGGCCCCATATACCGGAGGTGGAGGATTTAAACCCGGCCCCAGCCAAACTTCAACAAAAAAATAGCCAGGTGTTGTGGCAGGTGCCTGTAGTCCCAGCTACTTGGGAAGCTGAGGCAAGAGAATTGCCTAAGCCCAAGAACTGGAGGTTGCTGTGAGCTGTGATGCCGTGGCTCTTCACCAAGGGTGACAAAGTGAGACTGTCTCTAAAAAAAAAAAAAAAACAAGCAAAAGATCACACATAAAAAAAGAATTAAAAGTCCAGATCATGAACATTCTCAAAATTCACAATAAAGAATCTGCACAGTATGTGGTAAACACTGAGGAGCCACGGCCATTTATGGAGAAGCTGTCCAGAATTGTGCTTAGAGAAGTTAACCCACCAAAAGTAGAGAAGAGAATTGGAAAGGTGACCAGAGGGAGAGGCGTCAGGAGTTTATTGCCAGAGAGCTCAGAGATGACAAGGACCTGATAGGCGAGCGTGGATGTGGAATAAGTAAGGAAGGAACAGGAGTGACTGAAACCATAGAAATCAAACTATGCAGGAGAAATAGTCATGTACCTTGTCAGTCAGCACCTGCTCTGTGCTGGACGGGGGTTCCTAGTCTAATTGGTAGAGTGCATTGTGCACAGATGGTCACTATACAGTGGTAAGGACTCCTCGTGAGAATGCACCAAGGCAGAACTAGTAACTCTGGGTGGAAAGTGACAGAACTGGGGAGGGACAGTTGCATGGGGTCATGAGCGCCCGGGGCACCAGCCTTCCAGGAAGCACGGAGTGGGCAACAGGTGCCAGAACTTGGCTCTGCTGCTTACCAGTTCTCCTCTGTTGCTAAACTTAATTTTTGGCACCTGTAAACCGTAGATGATGAGAGGCCTGACAGCTTAGGGTTGTTGTGAAGGTTGAATGGAGTGATGCTCGTACTTAGCACAGGGGTTTGCATGTAAGTGTCCAGCAGAGTGGTGAGTCTGTTGCGCTCAGGTTGCTGCCCGTGGTCGCCGTGATGTTCACAGAGGGTGGATAGGAGGAGAAGTGGGACATAAGACTGGTCTGACAGGTCCAGACAGCCTTAGGAATGGCCTTGCTTAGACCTGTGGATTTGGACTTCACTTTACAGTCAGTGGTAATCAGTGATGTGGCAAAGCAGGGGCCACAGAGGGACATTCTGTGGCTGAGGTTGACCAGAGTAGCTTTGTAGTCAGAGCTGGGAGGGGGCAGGCAAGGGGAGAGACAGTGTCCCTCAGGACTGTAGGTGGGGTTGTGAGATCTGGACTGAGGTTATGGAAATGAAGACGAGGAGATGACTCCAAACTGCTGATTAGTGTTGAATGTTCATGGGGAAAGGGAGGTTTGGGGTGATGGGAGGTTGATGGGTATGTTGTATTGACTTACTGTCCATGAGACCATCCATGAGTACAATGGACTGGAAAGAGAAAGGCACCACAGGCCGCAGTGTCACTGAAATAAAGCCTTCCTCCAGTTTGTAGTACTGGGATAATCCAGAACAGGATATTTTAAATGTCAGTGAACAGTTGTGGGACTTTTATGATGTTGCCAGATGCTTCATATGTAATGACAGTTCCAAGGTGCTATTTTGGTGTGATCTAATCAGAGGTACAGACCCAGTACACAATTTTGACTCTCCCTGCAAGTATAATAGATTACTCAGACATTACTCTTTTTTTTTTTTTTTTTTTTTTTTTTAGCAACCTCCAGCTCTTGAGCTTAAGCGATTCTCTTGCCTCAGCCTCCCTAGTAGCTGGGACTACAGGCGCCTGCCACAGTACCCGGCTACTTTTTTGTTTTGCAGTTCGGCCGAGGCCGGGCTTGAACCCGCCACCTTCGGTATATGGGGCCGGCGCCCTACTCGCTGAGCCACAGGAGTCGCCCCAGACATTACTCTTTATGTTGCTCAAATAGTAGGGAGATTTAAAAGGGTCTGGAGTTGAGAAGTTATCTTCAGGTGTTTCACAGAGTCATTGCTAGAACTGGAAGGGTGATGTTAATTTATATAAGTAAATGTAGTGACCCTAGAAAGTCTGCCCAAGATCTTATTAGCAGTTTTATTTAGGTATAATTCCCATAGTATTGAATTTACACATTGTAGGGTCATGTCGGGTGGTTTATGCCTATAATCCTAGCACTTTGAGAGGCCAAGGAGAGAGGATCACTTGAGGCCAAGAGTTTGAGACCAGCCTGAGAAACACGGAAAGACCCTGTCTCTACAAAAAACAGAACAATGAGCTGAGCATGGTGGTGTACACCTGCCCTGCCCAAGGCAGGAAACTCCTGCTTTGCACTATGTCTCTGTACTTCTGAAGTGAATGCTTTTATAGAGCTGTGCAGTGTGAGCATGGCATGACAGTCACCTAACTAACATCAGCACATCTCCGTCACCACAGAAAGAAGTATCACGCCCATTTGCTGTCACTAATGATGTTGAGCATCTTTTCACGTGCTTAGGTATTTTATTTGATGAAGTGCCTATTCATTTAAATCTTTTGCTCATAATTTTATTGCTTTCTTTGTCATCTTTCTATTGAGCAGTTAGCATGTCTTTATATATTCTGGGTACAAGTCTTTTATCAGATATATCCAGGGTGGCCATATCTTTATGACCAGTGAAGCTTCCTTCTTCTGCATATGGACATCCAATTATCCCACCTCCATGTATTGAACTACTCATGGCCCTTTTTTTTTTTTTTTTTTTTTGCCATCCTGTACTATTCAAGCTTCTCCAGAGAAACACAGCCAGTAGGAGATTTATTATGGGAATTGGCTGAAGTGATCATGGAGGCTGAGTTCCTAGATAAGCCATCTGTAAGCTACAGAACCAGGGAAGCCAGAGGCATACTCAATCTGAAGACCTGCAGACAGGGTGGGAGAATGGGGTGCTGCTGTCAGTCTTAGGGTCTGAACTAGGAGGTCCCATGTTGCAGGCAGGAGAAGGTGGATGTCCTAGTTCAAGGAGAGGAAGGGATTCCCTTTCCTCAGCCTTTTGGTTCTCTTTGGCTCCTCAAAGGATTGTATGATGCCTGCTGCCCACATTGGTGAAGGCAAGAGCTTTATTCCAAGCTAATCTCTGTGTGTTTGTGAGATGAGCTTGGAATAAAGAGAAATCATGCTTTACTGGCTGTCTGCAGAGTCCTTAGCCCAGTTAAGTTGACACATGCAATTGAATTGCAAATAGTTTCTCACAATCTGGTTCTTCATTCTATTTTTTTAATGATACTTCTTGAAGAGCAAACGTTTCCAGTTTTGATGAAAAGCCATTTACCAAGTTTCTGTGCTTTTGATGTTAGGTCTAAGAAATCTTTGTCCACCCCCAAATCACAAAGATTTTCTCTTTTAATTAGTTGGCCATCATGGTGCGTGCCTGCAGTCCCAGCTATAGGGAGACTGAGGCAGAGGGATGGCCTGAATCCAAGAGTTTGAGGTTGTTATGAGCTATTATGACACCATGGCATTCTAGCCTGGCCAACATAGTGGGGCTCTGTCTCATTTAAAAAAAAAAAAAAAAAAAGCCAAAAACAAAAAGATTTTCTCCTATGTTATATCCTGGAAATTTTGTATTTTTAGCACTTAAATTTAGATGTATGTTCCTTTTTTGTTGTTTCTGTGTATAATGTGAAGCTTCTTTCTTCTGTATGTGGACATCTGATTATCCTACCTCCATGTATTGAACTACCCATGGCTTTTTTTTTTTTTTTTTTTTTTTTGAGACAGAGTCTCACTATGTTACCCTCAGTAGAGTGCTATGACATCACAGCTCACAGCAACCTCAACTCAAACTCTTGGACTCAAGTGATTCTCTTGCCTCAGCCTCCCAAATAGCTGGGACCACTGGTGCCCACCATAACACCTGGACATTTTTTGGTTGCAGTTGTCATTTTTGTTTTAGCAGGCCCGGGCCAGGCTCGAACCCACCACTTTCGGTGTACGTGGCTGCTGCCCTACTCACTGAGCTACGGGTGCTGAGCCACTACCCGTGGCTTTTACACTACCTAGAATGTAAGTTCCCATATTCACTGGATTCGCATTAATTTTCTCTGACAAAGAGATGCTTGAGTTTGAATCACAAAAATTACAATTATAGTTGGAAAGATAATTTTTAAATAAGATACTATGTGTGCATTCAAACAATATTTTTCTAAAGAATTTAACTTTTTTTTTACAGGAACATTTGCTTTGTGATGACTATCATTGTTTTATACAGGGTGGCCATAAAGCTTGTGTGCAATTTAAATAGTTGCAACTCATACATGAACTTGATGGCCACCCTGTATTTCCTAAATAGCAACTCTAGGGTGGACAGTCAACATTTTCCCTTTGTGGGTGGCTTATTAGTGTCGTGGGGAGAGAATTAATATTCTATTCATCATCTTGGTGCTAGCTTATGTTTGGGTTCTCCTAGGGTATTTTTAGTTTATATTTGCTTGTTTTCTTTTTGCAGGAAAAAAAATTCTTAAAGAGAAAAAGGATCTTTTATAGAAATACTATTAACCATAGAAATTCAGTTCATGAATCTCAATGTGAAAGTAGCTTTATACTTAACAAGTGAGTCATTTTCTAAGTCAGTGTTTTAAAAAGAAGCTTCCATTTGCTCTGAAAGGTTTATGCTTATTATTACATAAAACAAATTTCTTTTCCAGTGGAAAGTTTTAATGGGTGCTCAATGTTTGACTGGTTATATGGGACTTAATAAACTTAAAAAAAAAAAAAAACACTTCTAAGATTATTTCTGAAATTCTGAAGAAAACATACAGTTTGAACTTTCCAGTGGTTCATTTCTAGAATAGTTTCTCTCTAGAGAAATGTCATCAAATAAGATTTTTTTTTTCCCTTAAAAATAAGGGGCGAGAGGGAATTGGAATATAGACCTATATATGTGAGCAAAAGATCAGTTGCCAACTTTTGTATAAATTACCATAATAACCATTTATAATCAACTATAAGTGATATGCTATATCACATTAATGCTATGCATATTAAGACTTCTAAAGTTTACAAAATGCTTAAATGAAATCATATGAATAAATATCATGGTATAGTCACCAAAGTTTTATTTTTTCTTATTTATTGCCTTGTTTTAATTTGTAAGTAGGAGAGATAAAATAAGACCTTGTTTGAGTCCTAAAAGACGGAAACAAAATTTCAGTATTCTCCAGGGGGAAATTTTAGCTTGATAACTGAGAAACATATTTCAGTATATGAGGACTGACAATTAAGTTCTTGAACTCATTCTAGAAAAATCACTACATACTTCACTGCCAACTGTCACTATAGTCACCTTGGAAGTCCTCCCCTTGGGGAGCTCTGCTCTGATGCCAGTGCCTAGTCCACCCTTCAAAGCAATTTTGGAACTCTTTTTCTGGAATGGCCATCAGAGCTGTCGTCATATTACCTCAAAATATCTTCCTTTCAATATTTCCTTTACCTTTGGGTAAAAAGGAAAGCCTTTGGGGGCCAGATCAGGAGGGTAGGGAGGGTGTTTCAATGTAGTTATTTGTTTACTGGCAAAAACACTCCGTCACAGACAGTGCCATGTGAGCTGGTGCATTGTCGTGATGCAAGAGGCACATCTTTCTCATGCCAAGATTTTCAGTTAAGATTTTCCTGACTCTTTGGGAGACTGAGGTGGGTGGATTGCCCAAACTCAGGAGTTTGAGACCAGTCTGAGCAAGATTGAGACTCCTGTTTCTAAAAAACAGCGGGGCATTGTAGAGGGCACCCATAGTCCCAGCTACTTGGGAGGTTGAAGCAAGAGGATCACTTGAGCCCAAGAGTTTGAGGTTGCTGTGAGCTATAATGCCACAGTACTCTACCAAGTATGACTAAGTGTGACTCTGTCTTCCCCTCCACCCCCAGAAAGATTTTCCTGTTTTTCTGTTGATGTTTATTTGGCCTGCTGTGCTTCTCATAATCAGTCAACAGTTTTGACACACATTTGACAAATTTTTGTCTTGTTTTCATCAGTTCAGCTTGTTACTGGCCACCTTGACCTCTCTTCCTCAGTGATGCTTTTTCCTCTCTCAGATAAATGTTTAATTCATTTGCACACTGCTGTTTCCTTCATGACATTATCCCCATAAACTTGGACTAACATGTCCCTGATTTCACTTATACTTTTGCCAAGTTTAACAAGAAATTTACGAATGTTTGTTGCTCCAATTCAAGCTCTGACGTTGTTGCCAGAGCACACACAACACGTAACAGCAATATTGAAGGCCGATCAGCAAGACAGTGCCCCATGTGGACAGGAACACAGCTGTGACGTACCAAGGTTATAGAACCTTACCGAGCTGTTCGTACAGTACTGCCAACATAAGCGCATGTGGCAAGTTCGCAAACTTTATTGCTAGACCTCATACACACAATGGAATCTTATTATTCAGCCTTAAAAGGCATGCTTCCACATGGATGACCCCTGAGGACATTATGCTAAGTGAAAATAAGCCCATGACGAAAGCCACAAATAGTGCATGACTAAGGTCACACGCATTATGAGGAACCTGGAGGAATGAAATTTGTAGAAACAGGAAGTAGAATGGTGGTTGCCAGGAAGTGGGGCAAGGTGGAATGAGAGTTCCTGTTGGATGCGTACATAGCTCCACTTAGGGAAGAGAGAAAGGTTCTGGAGGTGCGTGGTGGTCATTGCCTAACACTGTGGGTGTACTGACTGCCACTGAACCACACACCTAACGGTTGTTCAAATGGTAAACTTTATGTTACACGTATTTTACTACACAAAAATTGAGGTGGTGCGGGTTAAGACTGTGCTTCAAGTGCTGGCATCATGGTTATGTGATAAAGTTTCATTCCTCTTTCCCTTTTGATTGTGTGGTAATAGTCTTTCCTTAGAGCCTGGGTCGCTTCCTGCTGCCATGTTCCCAGCCCAAATCAGTTCTTCCTCTTGACGTTTTAGGTTGGAATTTTTTTTGTTTGTTTGTTTGTTTGCTTGTTGGAATGGGGTAGGCTGCCTAACTAAGATGCTTCCTTTTGCACCATTTGTTTTGGTAGTTCACCTGATGTCGCAGGAAAGAAAATCACGTTGGGCTCCAGGGTGACTTCAGGGCCAGAACTATACCATTTTTAGTAGGCCCGTACCACAGGTGAGGACAGATGGCTGAAGCCTTAGTGCAGTTTGTGATTAAGGCAAAGGACTATATTCCCATTCCCTAATGTATATTATACTTTCTAAATATTTACTTACAGTAAGGATTTATTGTGTATTTGACCTTGTATTTTTACCCTTTTTGTGGTATAAATTATTCATCTGTGATTCTTTCACTGCCAAGTTTATTTATTTTTTTTTAGAGACAGAGTCTCACTTTATTGCCCGCAGTAGAGTGCTGTGTCATCACAGTTCACGGCAACCTCCAACTCCTGGGCTTAGGCGATTCTCTTGCCTCAGCCTCCTGAGTAGCTGGGACTATAGGCGCCCACCACAAGGTCCGGCTATTTTTGTTGCAGTTTGGCCAGGGCCAAGTTCAAATCTGCCACTCTCTGTATATGGGGCCGGTGCCCTACCCACTAAGCCATAGGCACCAAGTTTTCAATTAAACCTAGTAGAGATATTTTGCAGCAGACACTTTAGATTTTCATATGCCTTGGTGGAAATAAAAAGGAAACACCACTGGTACTGTATGCAGATAGTCCACACGACTCAAATGCCTTTGGCACACAGCCCATCAAAGGTGGGTGTTTACTTCTCAGGTAAACACTAGACTCTTACCAAGTGTCAAGCAGGGGTAATGCAAGCTATTTATAATCAACAACAAACATATTTGTTGGCAAGGAGCCATTACTTTGCTTCTCACATTCCTAGGACTAAATAGGACACCTTCAAAATAGGACGTTTGTTGGTTTTTCAGACAGAGTCTCACTCTGGGCTAGAGTGCGGTGGCATGAGCAGAGCTTACTACAACTTCAAACTGCTGGGCTCAAGTGATTCTGCTGCCTCAGTTTCCTGAGTAGGTGGGACTACAAGTGCCCACCACCGTGCCCTGCTAATTTTTTTACTTTTAGTAGAGACAGGGTCTCACTCCTGCTCAGCCTGATGTTGAACTCCTAGCTCAAGGGATCCTCTTGCCTCAGCCTCCCAGATCAGATGTGAACCACCTCGCTCAGCCCATAAAATCATTTTGCACCATTCTTACCTCCTGCTTCAAATAGAGGGGTCGTGTCTAATGTTGGCTTTGCAAAGATGAAATGAAGTGCCTGAACTATCTTGCCTTGCTCTCATTAGGCATATGTTAAAGCAATTTGAAAATTTAAGATATCTAAGTAATGGTAGCACATTATCCCTTTAGTGTTAAAAAACTTTCCAAAAGAAAAGAAAAATGATGTTAGTTCCCAATAGGTAGGTATTTCCTTCTTCTTGCCTTCCACTCCTCAAAATATAATACATCTGGGTTTGTTTGTTTGTTTCTGAAGACAGGGTCCCAAGCTGTTGCCATAGAGTGCCAGTAGCATCATAGCTCACAGCAACCTCCAACTCTTGGGCTCAAGCGATCCTATTTTTTAATAGAGATGGGGTCTTGCTTTTGCTTGGGCTGGTCTTGAACTACTGAGCTCAAGCTGTCCCCCCGCCTCAGCCTCCCAAGAATGTTAGGATTACAAGTGTGAGGCAGCGTGCCCAGCCTGCATCTGGGATCCCAGGCCATATGTTTACAATACATAATAAATGGGCCTTCTTGAATCAAAGACCAGAAACAAAAGGAAAAGAAAAAAGTGGGTCTTTTGGGGGAGAGTCTTTTAAATTATGACACATTAATTTTCATTTAAGGAAAATTAGATAATGAGATATAGTTTTTTTTTTCTTTTTCTTAAGATAATCTCACTTTGTCACCCTCAGTAGAATGCCATGGCATTACTGCTCTCAGCAACCTCCAACTCTTGGGCTTAAGCGATTCTCTTGCCCCAGCCTCCCAAGTAGTTGGGATTACAGGTGCCCACCACAAGGCCTGGCTATTTTTTGGTTGTAGTTGTCATTGTTATTTGGCAGGCCTGGGCTGGATACGAACCCATCAGCTCTGGTGTATATGGCTGGCACCCTAGCCGCTGAGCTACAGGCGCTGAGCTGAGGTATAGTTCTAAATAGTGAAATTTTACTTTTTATTTTATGAGATACGAGTCCTAAAATTCATTTCCTTAGAATTGGACATGCAGGCTCGGCGCCTGTGGCTCAACGGGCTAAGGTGCCAGCCACCTACACCTGAGCTGACAGGTTCTAATCCAGCCTGGGCCCGCCAAACAACAATGACGGCTGCAACCAAAAAATGGCCGGGCGTTGTGGCGGGCGCCTGTGGTCCCAGCTACTTGGGAGGCGGAGGCAGGAGATTCGCTTGAGCCTGGGAATTGGAAGTTGCTGTGAGCTGTGATGCCATGGCATTCTATCCAGGGTGACAGCTTGAGGGTCTGTCTCAAAAAAAAAAAAAAGAATTGGACATGCAGCTGGTATCATAGGCTACACTTAAGTGATATTATCTAACCTGGGAGTTTTAATCTGGGTTTGTCTAAGGACATGGACAGAAATCAGGGACCAAGGATTTTATTTTTGTTTTTATTAGCCTCTAGCTAAAATGTAGCACTTTTTTCAATTATGAAAGTAAGGATCAAGCCAGAGTAGTTTTAACAAGACCTATGGTATTGTCTGATCACAAATCTTTTTTTACCTTATACAACAGGTTTTGCTGATTTAAAAAAAAATTTCAGAAATAAAGCCTTTCTTTATTGCTCAGGCTGGCATAGGCATAACTCAGGGCAGCCTCGAATGCCTGGGCTCAAGTGATCCTCCTGCCTCAGCCTCTCGAGTCTGGGATTACAGATGTGAGCCTCTGAGCACAGCGGATACCATGTCTTCTTATCTGACATAGTACTATGTTACATCCGTCGGCTTACCTTTACAGTCCTCTCATTTTATTTTATGCATGTAAAGATGTGATTCTGAGAAGGGGTCTGTAGATTTCAGCAGATTGCCCAGCACACATGTTACCAGACCCTCTGGTAACCATGACTCCCTCCCTCTTCCTTCTAAAAGGTTTTATATCTAAGGACAAGAAAACCTTCAAAGTTCTGTTTTTCTTTTTGTGAAAGAATATACCAAGGTTGCAGGTTTGCAGAGAGGAAAAGACAGAGGGTTGTTTGTTTTTCCTTTGTTTTGTCTTTGTTTTTTTTTTTTGAGATAGTCTAATTCTGTCACCCTTGGTAGAGTACCATGGTATCATAACTCACAGCAACTTCTAACTCTTGGGTTCAAGCAATTTTGCCTCAGCCTTCCCAAGTCCCAAGTAGCTGGGACTCCATGCCATGGCACCTGGCTAGTTTTTCTATTTTTCAGTAGAGATGGGGGTCTCCTTTATGCTCACAATGGTCTCAAACTCCTGAGTCCAGTGATCCACCCACCTTGGCTTCCCAATGTACTAGGATTACAGGCATGAGCCACCACACTGGCCTTTGGACTGGAGTTTTGAAACCAATCTCACTGGGCTATGTAATGGGCCTGTCCCCTTTCTGGCTTTGTTAGTCATTTTATTTACATTAGCCCCAATGTTAATCAGTAAGATGGGGCAAACAGTACCTGCCTGAGGTGCTTGTGAAGATGAGATGAAGGTAACATACATGCCCGGCATAGGTCTGGCAGTAACAGCTTGCAGTGTTCATTGCAGTTCTCTGTGGCATCAGCTGCCAAGGTGTTTTCCCTGCTCGCTTCCATCTCTGTGACTATATGTGAATAGCATATGGCATCCATAACTGTGGAACGCTAGGAAAACCAGAGAACTTAGCTTATTGTATTTATATGCATCCTCAGAAGACCTTTGGCTTATCCAGAGTACTTATGCTTTAATTTTTTTTTTTTTTTGGAGACAGGGTCTCAGTATGTCGCCCTCAGTTGAGTGCTGAGCTCACAGCAACCTCAAACTCTTGGGTTTAAACAATTCTTTTGCTTCTGCCTCCTAAGTAGCTGGGACTACAGGCACCTGCCACAAAGCCTGGCTATTTTTTTGTTACAGTTGTCATTGTTGCCTGCTTTAGTTTAATTTTTTTCAAGAATTCATAAAGCATCTTTAATTTCCTTACCTATAATATTTTCTTCTGAATTAACCTTGCTATCTTAGTTTCCAGGGGTTGACCTAACAAATTATCACAAGGGAGGTGGCTTAAAACAACATTTATTCTGTTACAGTTCTGTAGGCCAGAAGTTTGAAATCAAGGTGCCACCAGGTCCCAAATCCCTCTTGGGTCCTCAGGGTGGATTTTTCTCTGCCTCCTTCCTCTAGTGTAGTGGTTGCTGGCTGGCAGTCTTGTTGTTCCTTGGCCATTGCATTAAGACTCACCTAATCCAGGGTGACCTCATTTAAACTTGATTACATCTGCAAAAATCAGTCTCCAAATAAAATCACAGGTGCTGGGGGTTAGGACTTCAACATCTTTTTCAGAAACATAAACTACAACACCCTGCATTTTGATCCTATATAATTCTCTGGATATATGTATGTGAAATCAAGTTACTTTATGCAAATATTTTTCTTTTTCTTCAGGTTCATAATTTGCTTTCACTGTATCTTTTTTAAAGTTTTGAAGTGTTTATTTGAAGGTAGCAAAGTCTTTATTGGCTTTTTATTTTCATAAAGTGAAAAAAAATCTTGTATAGAAAGGAAACATGCGGTACTAAGTAAGGCAAGCACTTAAAACAGATACAGAGAAGCAAGAGTTAAAAGGGCAGGGACGCTACTGAAAAGTCTGTGTACAAAAGTTTATGACTTGGGTGTGAATTGGCCGTTCAAGCTGATAGAGCCCAGATTGATCACTGCAGTAGGCAGAGCTGCGGCGGACACGTAGGCCAGACTCCAGAGGACATGGATGCGGGCAGCTGCCTGCTACTTCGGCATGTCTGTGGGTACCCCCTGCCTATGCCAGAGCCTGAGGTAGGTTCTCAGCTCTTGGGGGAAAGTTGTTGGCACATGTGTATCTGTAGATCCAAGTATGACCACAGTCAAACTAATTTTCTGCATTTCAGCAGTGCATAAAGTTTCCTAAAGATTTGGTTTTAGACTATCCATCAGAGTTCAAATTTGTTTTATAAGAAATTTCCCTCTCTGCTGGCTAGGAATCAATATTTGAATGTGATACAAAATCTGAGGGCTTTTTTCTCCACCCTTCCTTTTGTAATTTTGCTGGGAGTGAACCGACGTTTCAATCGTATGTATTTCCCTGTTACCTGAATTTGCTGTTCCTAGAGCATTTTGCACCTTTCAGAGGATGTGTTTTCTCCTTTTGCATCTTCAGTAGTGCTGTGTAAATGTGGGAAGTAGAATGACAGTGGTTCTTTATTTATGCGGAGGTGTGATGTGTTAGAGGAATAATTCTGTGCCTGTCACCTGCTGGCTACTGGTCTGCTCTGAGCACCCCTCCTATACCCAGCCTTGATTACTTCCCAGAGCATGCCCTCATTTTTTTGCATCACTGATAAAAAGTAGGGTGCATGTTGTTTAAGTACAAAAACAAAGCAAACCAAGATACCCTCCCCCCCAAAAAACCCTTAAAAATAAAACAAAAGAACTGCATGGACATTTGTGAGCTGTTAGATTTCTTGCCTGTGATTTTGTGCTTCTGTTTTTCTTTCTCCCTATTTTTTTTTTTTTTTTTAAGAGACAGAGTTTTACTTTGTCGCCCTCGGTAGAGTGCCGTGGTGTCACAGCTCACAGCAACCTCCAACTCCTGGGCTTAAGCTATTCTCTTGCCTCAGCCTCCTGAATAGCTGAGACTCCCGGAGCCTGCCACAACACCCAGCAATTTTTTGGTAGCAGTTTGGCTGGGGCCGGGCTCAAACCTGCCACCCTTGATATACGGGGCCAGCGCCCTACCCACTGAGCCATAGGCACCGCTCTGTACTTCTGTTTTTCCTAATGTTTTGTTTCTGAACCTCTTTATCACAGTGATAATATAATTGGATTATTCTCACTGTCTACTTAAGATGTCTGTGCTATTCGATTGAATAATTTAAAGTCTTCATAAATAATCTCTTTCATATGGAATGCAGAAAGTAATGTTAATTTCTCCATGATTTCTCTCATACTTTTGTTGGTGATGTTGGGGAGGAAAACTTTTCCTGGTACCCTAGTTCTTGGGGGCCTGTGGATTAAACAGATAAAAGACAGATTAGCAAAAGGAAAGACAAATTTGTGTGTGTGTGTGTGTGTATGTGAGAGAGAGAGAAAGAGAAAATTCACAAAAAAAATGACTCAGAGAGATACCAGAACAGAATTTGAGGTTTAGGTACTGTCTTACTAGGGAGAAGGAGAAAGGAAAAGGAAGCTTAAGGGGAAACAAATGGCTTTTAAGAAAGATAAATGGGCCTTCAGGAGACTAGATGAGAGGGGATGGGATACTTTTGTGACAGTGTTTAGGGGCGGATTCTCCTCTCCTCCCTGACCGAAGCAACTTCCAACAGGGGATTTATGACAGTTGAGTTCTTTTGGAGGCTCTGCTGTTAGGCAGATGACAGAACTGACATGCTTTCAGCTCAAAATCATTTTTATGCCGCAATGGCCAAGTCAGCCCTCTCAGGGGTGACTGGAATTAATGATAGGACCCAAGGCAGCAACAGTGGGTAGACAGCAGCGTCAGTGGAGGTGGCCAGGAAGACCGTGTTTGGAGCGATGAGGCGGCATGGCTAGAAAACTTCTGAAACAGAAGTGATGGGCCCACCTTTTCATGACGTTGTGCTGCTAGTTGACTCTGTGGCCCTGGGCAAGTCCCCTCACGAGTTAGGTCTCAGTGTGCTGATGTGAACGGTGTGTCTGTCGACCCCTCCTGCCCCCTTTGCTCCTCATTGGTTCTTCACAGTGAGCGTGAGACACACCAGGCTGGAAGCCATCAGACCTTTGTCACAGGTCTCGGGTTTCTGTCGTCACTGGCCAGAGGTGTGTCCTCCTGGGCCACTACCATCCAGCTTTATCCAGGCCCAGCAAGTCTAGGGGGCGGGCAGGGCTGTGCCACCACCTCTGTGGTGCTCTCAGGGACACCTGCTGTGGCCGCCTTGTTTTGCCTTTCCTAGTTCTGGTTGTTGTCCCAGGGCCTGTGGCCTGACAGATTTTTTTGTTTTTATCTTAAATAAGATACAGGCTGGAAGAATCCCTGGCCGTGCTTAGCCAGACGAGAGGGGTTGCAGAGATAGCCCTATCTCACAGCCCTTTCTCAAGGCAGGCTTACACCATGGGGACATCACTCTATGGCACAGCTTTTCGGGAGTGATAATTAAATCCTGTGATAAGGGCTATCTTCTCATTGTGGCATTTCATCCTTCCGAGGAACTGCCATTGCCTAGTGAACAGCTGCAGAGTGAAATTACAGAAGTTCAGTAACTTGTCTGTAATTATAGTAGCTCCTGGTCCAGACACCTTCACAGCACACAAGTGTGCCCAAATCCAAAGTGTTTCTGTTTTTCTAGCACATTGTCTTGCCTCTAGAAAAAAAACTTGAAAATTAGAAAGTGTTGCCCCATGTAAGATCATAGAATCTTTAGCTGTGGGATTGTCCAGTCTGAATTCTGAGATCCAGAAAGGTTAGCTGTGACCTGCCCAAGCTCGCACAGGTCAGCACGCTTCACGCTGTAGACAGCTGGCCAGAGGCTGCCGGCAGGAGCCCGGGGACCCTTGGGTGTTGAGTTTTAGGTCCTGATAGGGGGTAAATTTAATCCTCTTTGAGCACCTGCTGTTTTAAAGCCAGGTACATTATTTTGAAAGATCCTTCAGAGCAGCTGAGGATAGCTTCATTTTTTCTCCTGGAAGGCCTTTGGTCCCCAAGGCTATTGTTATGTATATTTTAGGGACACCTACCCTGGTTACAAAGTTCGTTTTATAAACTCACAGTGGTGCTGATATTTTAATGTTGGATGCCAAACATTACTATTTAAATTATGGCATAACACAGCTTAGACCGAAAGGTAGATTTGATTGTTTTAGTTGTCTTTCTGTTGTATTTATTTATTTATTTTTTAGAGACAGAGTCTCACTTTGTTGCCCTCCGTAAAGTACCGTTGCGTCACAGCTCACAGTAACTCCAGCCTTGGGCTTAGGCGATTCTCTTGCCTCAGCCTCGCCAGTAGCTGGGACTACAGGCACCTGCCACATCACCCAGCTATTTTTTTTGTTGCAGTTGCCACTGCTGTTTTAACTGGCCGGGGCCAGGTTCAGCCCCGCCACCCTCAGTATATGGGGCTGGCGCCCTACCCACTGAGCCACAGGCGACGCCCTCACAAGTCCATCGAGACAGCCCTGAGGAAGAGCTGGGAAGGGGGATACACACAGCTAGTTCTTTATAAATTCCTTCTTGGATATCTGAGCTCATCTAACCTGTTGGCCTTTGAAAAGGTTGTCACGGATGAACCCTGGAGGCGAGGCTCATCCCAGGAGGAGGAAAGGACTGAGGCACAGAGAATCCCCAGGAGGAGATGGGGTTCTGGGAGACGGCCACGGCCTCGGCCATTCTCAGACTATGGCCAGCTGGCCAGCCGCAGCTTGTCTATACCTGAAGACTCAGTCGCCACAGACCCCCAGGAGGAGGACCAAGTGGACGGGGACCCCCAAGCGAGCATGGCAGCTCCTGGCCCGGTGGACCGGAATGCTTCCGTGGGCTTCCCCAGAGGAACACGGAGAAGACGCCCCATTTCCGTGATAGGTGGGGTCAGCTTCTATGGGAACAACCAGACGGAGCAAATAGAGAATCTCCTGACCCAAGTAAGATGTGGCGTCCTTCTCTCAAAGCCAGTGCACACCCTCCAGCCTCCTGGCTGCTGTTCTCCTGCAAGCTAAACAGGATGCTGCTGCTTCTTCTCCTCTTCTTTTCCTCAAGGATGACGTCATCCACTCACAGCCTCTTCTTCCTGACTTTGTGCAAAACATGCATGAATTCGGACTAACCCCCTGACAGCTGGGTTCCTTTTACTAATCTTTCTCTCCTGGGATCTCAGATAATGTGAAGCTCATTTGCTATCTCTTTCTGAATAACCTGAGATTTTAACAAGGGGAAAGGTAGCAGTACATATTTAGAGAGCTTTCTGAGGGAAGTAATTATTGAAAAAGATAGCATTGTCTGTTAATATGTACAGATAAGAAGAAAATAAAAAAGTGTATTTTTTTTTAGGAGATAAGGAAGTAATTTTTTTCTTCTACCCGCTTCTTACCAGTTGCAACTTTGTAACTGGTTTGGCAATACAGTAAACATTTACTATTGGCCCCTTAGTGTATTTTAGTATTCAAAAAGTATTTATCAGATACCCAGTGAGCACATTGAGCCTATATAACCTGTAATTAAAGGCCTTGTATTAAAGAAGTTTATACTTATTTGGTGAGGCTAATACCCTGGCTGTGGTCAGATGTTCACAGAACAGTATGTGAGTAATATCTATGCCCAATTTCATTTTTAAAACCTCCTAGCTGATATTATAAGTAACCTGTAAAATTCTCCTAGACAGGAAATTCTAAACAGTATTAGTATTGGACAATATGTTTATATTCTCCCTGTAAAGTCCAGCATAATGGCTGGTTTAGAGAAAGCACTCAAAAAGTCTTGTTTAATTTGATTGAATTGATTTGAATTCTTAGCGTTAAAAAAAAAAAATTGAGTCACAGAATACCATGAAATCTTTAAAAATTGTAAAATGCTCCGCTTACTAGGAAATAATTCTGAACTAAAGCAAGTTATGATCTACTTTAACTTGAAACACATAGGAAAGATCTAAAATGCTTAGAAATTATTTGAACACACTGGGCTTCTGACTCATAGTCATAGGGATTGTTATAAAAAACTGGAAGGATGTTACAGTTCTAAAGAGACCTGGGTAAATGCATGGAAAACCAACTCTTTTAAATACAGCTCAATGGTCACGTTAAGTTTAGTTAAGCGAGAATCTTCAGGTCCACTAATCCTGATCTAGGGCCTGCAGGTACCAGGCTCTGTAGGAGGGTCTGCAGGACAGAGTAGATCCCAGCTGAATACACAGGTGAGGACGGCAGTCTGTTACCCTCACCGGTCCTTGGCCCTGTCCTGTTCCTCCAGAGTCTGCTCCTGGGCAGACACCTCTCTAACCCCCTGACCCTGCATCTGTGTGACACCTCTCCCCCTTCCTAAATTTACCTCTGCTCTTCTCAGACGCCTTGCTTTTACTTACTGGCATGTCGCAGTCAAATGAGACGAAGTGTCATGCTGTGAGGCCAGAGAGTTGATAACAATTATTAAAAACTGTAGAATAACAAATTGCCACTGAGCCTCAGGGCAGCCTGCAGCTTTTGGCAGGGTTTGGAGAAACCACTTCACATCTGTGAGTGGCTTCGAGGTGAGAGTGTGTGCAACTCGTTTGCAGGAGCTGCCACTTCCTGCCACCTCTTACAGCTTTCTGCTTCTCTTCCGTAGCCAGCAGCCAGGCCGCCCGTGCCCGCTCACCAGGTGCCGCCCTACAAGGCCGTGTCGGCCCGCTTCCGGCCCTTCACCTTTTCCCAGAGCACCCCCATCGGCCTGGACCGCGTGGGACGCTGGCGGCAGATGAGAGCATCCAACAGTGAGTCTTCCCATCAGACGTTGCCACCTGTTTGATTGTGTCCAGTTCACTCAAGGTGCCGGGGGCGTTAGCACTTCCTGCCTCCGTCTGGGCCAGGGTACTGCTTGGGACTGAATCCCAGGAGGAGGATGCATGTCAGCTGTACAGCGCGGGTGCTCTGCGTGCCATCTAGGTGGCTCCCAGGTTGAGAAGTTTGCTCCTGTTGTGGCATCTGTGTACCTGAGTTCCTGCAGGTGGCAATCCTAGTAAGAACCGGGTCCCAGGCTAGAAATCAGCTCAGAATGTCGGTGGGGTTGGGTGTTCAGAGGGCTGCCAGGGAGGACCTATGGTCGGCCTCTCCCATCACTGGTGGCTGCGGTGCCATCACCTGTGCCCGCCTTCATGTTCACTGTGGCGCTCTCTCCCGCGAATGTCTGTCTCATGCCGAGACTCCCTCTGTGTGTAGGGACACCAGTCTTACTGGGTTTGGATCCGCCCCAGACCTCCTTTAACTTCATCATCTACAGAAACTGTTTCCAAATAAGGGAACACTCAGAGCATTGAGAGGTAAAGCTTCATCATCTTCTGAGGGGACATCTTCTGAGGGGACGTAATTCAACCCCAAACCATGTACTGTGTTTGTAACAATGTGTATCGTGTACACATATTCAGAGTTTAACTGAATAGGCAGAAATGAGAATAGTGTTGCTGAGTGGTAGGAGTGGAGGGGACAGCTCCTAGATCTCACCCACATGGGCCAACAGTCTACTTGGTGATTTCCCCAACACTGGTTTGTTTTTGTTCTAAATTTTTCTTTTTAAATTTAGGGTTCTTTTGTTGAAAAACAGCAAAAACTAACCAGCTACTTTCAGTAAAAAGGGGGATTTACTGGGAGTGTATCAGGTGCTCCCAGAATTGATGAGATAGCTGGGAACCAGGCCGGAAGTAGGAGGGAAGGAGCCACAGGAGGAAATCTAACAGAAGATTGGTAGCAGGGGAGGCCACCTGTCCTCTCTCCCTCACCCAGGAATCAAAATCCCAGGGTGGAGGATTCAGCTCCTGTGTCTACCATCTGGTGGTACTGGATGAGGGAAGAGGTTTGGGTGTCTCTAGGGAGCCAGCTGCATGGGTTCCCTGTCGACTGAGGCTGAATACAGTGGAATGTAGTCATTCTCCTAGAGGAGCTCCGGGTGTCGTTAAAAACACTAGTAGATTCTGGACAGGTGGAATCTGCGTTTGTCTGCTCATTCTTTCATCCAGTTAACTAATGTGTGTTCACTATGTATCAGGCGACAGCAATGAATGAAGCAAAGCCCCTTTGGCCACTTACCTGCTAGTGAGAGGATCATAGATCAACAAGTTAAATATTTAACAGGACAGACAATGCTATTAAGGAAAATAAAGCAGAATAGAGGGCATTCGTTTCCAAAGAGCATCGTTCGTTCCGATGTGATGCACCTGTTCTGTGTCTGATCACGCCCTCCTCCTGGCCCAGGCACACAGCGAGCACCTAGAGCTGGGACCTCCAAGTCACGGCCACTCCTTCCCCAGTTCCGGTCTTTTTGGTGTTTATAACCTGAGATGAATTTAAGTGATACACTCTGTCATAATGAGAAGGGAAAAGGGGAGAAAAGTAAGGAAATCTGGGATACTGCAGAGAATAAACATTGTAAAAACTTGACGTTCCAGCATTTGAACAGATCCCATAAGTCTGTGTGCAGGATTCTGTAAGGCACCAGTCTCAGGAGAAGATGACCGTGGGTAACCTGAGCTGGTGGGAGCCAGAGACGGGGAAGGCCACCACCGGCAGAGGTGAAGCTGGGTGGACAGTGGGAAAGTGCTTAGGGGCAGCAGGCAGAGCGTCCAGGAAGGAGAGGGCCAGTGGAAGGAGCATCAACACAGAGACAGGCAGGACCGGGTTGCATCTGAGGTTGCCTAAGGAGGCAGCATGCCTAGAGCTCAGGAAACAAGGGGCAGAGGAGGGCGCTGCATGCCTGGAGGCAACTAGAAAGGGCACTGCAGGTCACGGGGAGGAGCTGGGGTGCTCCTTTCTACGAGTGGTGCAGACCCATTGCCAGCCAGAGGGTAGTGTGTTCTGACTTCTGCTGTAGAAGGCGGGGTGGTTTTACAGGGAACGACTGAGGAAGGGAGGCTGATTTGAAGGCTGTCTGCTGGGGAGCCATGGTAGCAGTGGCCACAGAGGGCATCGCTCTTTTCTTGGGGTGTTCAATTTCCCAGCAGTTCCCAATAGAATCAGCCTCGGTTCCAGTTCAGTGGGGTTGGAGCCATGAACTCCAGAGGAAGTACTTTTCCCTTGGGGGACTAAATTCAGCTTCAGCTGAGCAGAGTTCTGGGTGGAAAGCAAACATTTAGCAAGTTTATCATTAAGTAATCCTAAGAAACTACTTCTGTGTTTACCCTTGGTTTCTGTGCCCCCTCTTTGGCCATGGGTGAGCCTCACCATATTAGTCACTGGCTCCAAGCCGGCATCCCATCCAGGGCAGCACGGCAAGCTTGGGCGTGTCTCCAAGCTGGCTCCATAACTTCGTTTTTATTAGGCTGTTATGGGGTGCGATATGGTGACAGGCGCCTTTCACCATAAGAGAGGAATTCTGTGGAATTCTCTGGAGAAGCAGTGTTGTGTAAGATACCACGACAGTACAGCAGCCTATTAGGACCCAGCCGAGGCCTGACAGTTAAGGAAAACAAATCCAAGTCCAGCATAAGTGGCTGTTCCAGTAAGGACAAACTGTCGCCCCTCTGTTAGGGAAAGGCCCCACTGTAATCAGCGTTCTGCAAGCAGCTATCTGGTTCCTTGAAGAACCATATCATTAGCTTTGTTGAGGGGAAGGCCCAGGCTTCCTGTGGTCTAGCCCAGGCTCAGCATCCATTTCTGCCACCATGGCCTTTTCTTCTTTTTTTTATTTTTATGAACCCACTGAGCAAGTGTGGAGGTGACTAGGAAAGAAGAATGACATCTACATAGTGGGGCGTAGTATGTGCACCATTCTTAAACAGCCTTTTCTGCGATAAGGATTCACATGAAACCGACGTCTTCACATGCTCTGAGTATATCCTCAATCCAGTCCCCTCTGTAAACAACCCCCAACATGTTTTGCTCTTTTCAGGTCTCTCTGGACTATTTGCTCCTAATCACGCTCAGTCTTTCCTGAGGCCAACTGTCTTTCCTCATTTACCAGCACAGCTACCAGGTTATGGGTAGAAGGTCACTTTGGGGGAGGCTAGGAAGAAGACTCACAGTAGTAGCATACCTAGCCGAAGGTCACCTTGGCTTCTGCTTTAGACAGAGGCACTGGGCCTGGGATTTAAGGGCCTTGACCTCTCCATCATGGTAGAAAAACCATCATGGAGGCTTAAGTCAAGACTGCTCACCTGCCTTGGAGAGTTTGTGCTGTACAAATTCTTGGTGGAATTCCTCATCAGTTTTGTTCTAGGGACCCTGAGATCAGTTAAGCACAACCAAGCGATCTCATGGGCCAAGACTGTGGGATAATTGAACTGGCCTTGCTGCCTGGTACAAGAACTATGCCCACTTTTCCGGGGACAGACACTTTCACATCTTCAGTACTATGGAAACATCTCTCATCAGCATCTCTGGTCTGGAGAGATCAGTAGTGCATTGATTATAAATGTGGCTCATCGAGTAGGGCGTCGACCCCATATACCAAGGGCTGCGGGTTCAAACCCGGCCCCGGCCGAACTGCATCAAAAATTAGCCAGGCGCTGTGGTGGGTGCCTGTAGTCCCAGCTACTTGGGAGGCTGAGGCAAGAGAATCCCTTAAGCGCAAGAGCTGGAGGTTGCTGTGAGCTGTGACTCCACAGCACTCTACTGAGGGCAATAGAGTGAGACTGTGTTTCCACACACACACAAAAAACAAAAACCCTACCCCCCCCCCCAAAAAAAAAGTCACTGCTGCTTTCATTCTCAGATTTGAGAGATACAGCCCAGGGGGTGGTGGGACTACCTGACAAACCGTCTCTCGTGGTTCTGCTCTCAGTCCCCTAACTCCTTCCTTGCCATATGCTAAGGGTTTCGGGTTTATATATCGACCAAGTGCTAGAGTGGCACTCGGCTCCTCGAGCCCACAAATTAATACCAGAAAACCAGCTGTAAGATGATCATTTTGCAATACATGGGGAAATTTTCATATGGACTACATATTTGGTGGCATGAAGGAATTATTGTTAATCTTGTTAGTTGGGATAATGATAGTGTCATTATTTTTAAGTCCTTATTTGTTGTATATACATCCTGAAATATTTTCTACGAGATATGTGACATGAGAGATTTGTCTTAAGATATTCCCCCAAAAGTTGGTGGGAAATATTTGAAACAAAATCAGTAAAAACATTAATAATTTTAATTAATTTCTCTGCTTTTTGTATTTACTTGAAATTTGCAATGATAGGCTTGGCACCTGTGGCTCAGCGGGCTAAGGCGCCAGCCACGTGCACCTGAGCTGGCGGGTTCGAATCCAGCCTGGTCCGCCAAACAACAATGACGGCTGCAACTGAAAAATGGCCGGGAATTGTGGAGGGTGCCTGTAGTCCCAGCTACTTGGGAGGCAGAGGCAAGAGACTCGCTTGAGCCCAGGAATTGGAGGTTGCTATGAGCTGTGATGCAACAGCACTCTATCCAGGGTGACAGCTTGAGGCTCTGTCTCAAAAAAAAAAAAAAAAAAGAAATTTGCAATGATAATAAAAGTGTATTTCCTCCTTCCTGGTCAAATGCTTTCAAAATCTCCAAATCCATAGCCAAAGGTTGATTAATGGCTACAAAATTGCAGCTAGGTTAGCGGGATTCAGTTCTAGTGTCCTACAGTACTGTAGGGTGACCACAGTTAATATTAATTTATTATTTCTTTTGAAATAGCTGCAAGAGCAGATTTTGATAAATGTTTGAGATGATGGATATGCTAATTACCCTGATTTGATCATTACACATTATATACATGTATTAAAATATCACACTTTGGGGCGGCTCCTGTGGCTCAGCGAGCAGGGCGCCGGCCCCATATACCGAAGGTGGCAGGTTCAAGCCCGGCCTCGGCCGAACTGCAAAACAAAAAAATAGCCGGGCGCTGTGGCGGGCGCCTGTAGTCCCAGCTACTCGGGAGGCTGAGGCAAGAGAATCACTTAAGCCCA
>CAUYON010208530.1:0-26169 GCA_963573935.1 Arctocebus calabarensis | reverse complement strand
TAGAGTGCTGTGGCATCACAGCTCACAGCAACCTCCAATTCCTAGGCTCAAGCGAGTCTCCTGCCTCCGCCTCCCAAGTACCTGGGACTACAGGCGCCCACCACAATGCCCTGCCATTTTTTGGTTGCAGCCGTCATTGTTGTTTGGCAGGCCTGGGCTGGATTCAAACACGCCAGCTCAGGTGTACGCGGCTGGTACCTTAGCCCACTGAGCCACAGGCGCCGAGGCAGTTCTGACATTTTAAAAAAATATGTAATAAAAAGAACTCCTTGCTAGACTTGGAAAGTCAATGCTAAGAAATTCATACCATATTGCTTAGTTTTTCTTTCCATTCTTACTTCCACTGTTTCATTTTTAACTGCACAATCATATATTCTCACATACGCTTTAAAAATATTAGACCTAATAAAAAGATACACATACAACCTTCTTTGGCAACCTTAGCGGAAAATAATAAAAGAAAATGATAGCTGTATGACAATCATGCATGGGCAATGTTCATGTACTAAAAGCCAATTCTGCCATACTGACATACTCTAGGACCCAGATGCATTAAAAAGTGGAAAATAAAAATACATATAATTCCAACTTAAATATTGCCCTAGTATTTAATGAATATTTGTGAACAATAGAAATGATGCACTAATCAGAACAAAAGGCAAAAACAGTCCATCAAGAATTTACTAAGAATATGAGAGTCTTACTTCTTGATCACAAAACGAATCCTTTCCTTTGCAAGTAATATCCTCTCAAGGCGAGGAATTCCATAAGTAGATGGCCTTCTAAAAGGAATTCCTTCAGGAAGTCCTTCAACATAAAGATCTTCAACATGAGACTGGAAGAGAGGGTATGGAATCGTCACCGGACCTTTGGCTTTTATAGCTTGAGCTTTAAGGATAAAAAAAGACAGGGATATCGTTTAGCAGTTTGTAGAAAAGAATAATTGACTATGTACTGCCCTTTAACTTTTATAATTTGATCTTTATGTCTTTTATTGCAATTGAATCAAAAGAAAAATATACAAAAACTGAAAGGAATACCAAAGATGCCAGTGTTCTGTTTAACAAAGTCTGCAGTGAAATACTGAATTACTTTAAGTCAGTGTAGATATATAGCCAGACTTTCTAGTGACATCTGAACCACATTAGGAAGCCAGAAAGAACTACCACTTAAGATTAGTTAATACATATCTTATAAAGTAGAAGAGATATAATTTAAAAAATGTAAACATTTAATACAACCATCAAAAAATTTATTTTAAATAAAAGAAGCAGAAGACTTTTCTGAACTGCAAAATTTCATTTCTGTTAACATTTATTTACCCAAGAGTAAAATAATGCAATAGTTATTAAAAGTCAAAAGCATAGAGATTACTGACAATCCAATATAATTCAGTGGTCTCTCCCATAAGAATAGCTCCATTTTTCTCCCTGTTATTGTTAAGTCTATTTGCTAAAAATTCTTATTTGTACTAGGCTTTCAAGTGTAACATGTTACACATTAATATTAGACATAATATCCTTTGCTGATACACTAGATCTGAATATCATTTACATATCATAATTCCCCCTAAGGTAATTATCATTGCTTTGAAATTATAAAATGGGACAAATGTAATTTCACAACAGTTGATAAACATTATTTTCTTACGTGCAAAATATATATATATATTTTTTTTTGAGACAGAGTCTTATGCTACCCTCAGTAGAGTGCTGTGGCATCACAGCTCATAGAAACCTCAAACTCGGGCTTCAGTGATTCTCTTGCCTCACCTTCCCAAGTAGCTGGGACTACAGGTGCCCACCACAACACCCAGCTATTTTTTGTTGCAGTTGTCATTGTTGTTATTTTTTTTTTTTTTAGCTGGCCTGGGCCAGTGTCAAACCCGCCAGCCTCAGTATATGTGACTGACACCATAATCAAAGTTACAGGCACGGGCCGAGCCATGCAAAATAAGCTAATAAATCACAATTGCATTAAGTCCAAAAACATAAACTTTGATTCACTTCAAGAAAGGCACTAAAACTTATAAAACTATTGTAATGAGTAAATTATTTTTACTTCCAAAAGTACTAAATTAGAAGATAGTAAAAATATAAAGAGCAAGCATTTTTATATATTTAGTTCAGGTATTATGTGAAGTACTTTGCTATTTTATCGAATTTTCAAGATAGAGCTGTAGTTCTCATAACCACAAAAGAGGACACCAAGGCTTAGACAGGAAAAGCAACATGGCCACGTACCCTGTCCCCACAGCCTGTGGGTGATCTACTTGCTATGTGGCAACACTTCTATGTACATTACTGTACTTTGAAATAAACCAATTAGGAAAAAACAAAAACAAACAAAAATTGCAAAAACAGGAAACTACTGAGAAGTGGGGAAAACATAAAAACCTTAAAGATGTAAAAAAAACTATGGAAAAATTACTTAACTCATTAGCAAATTTGCTCTAATTCTAAATTTTCATTCAGGGTAAGTAAAAACTAATAACGAAGTAACCAATGTTCATTTCAAATTTATGAAAGTAAGTATCAATATGGTTTATCACATTTAAAATTTCACCTAAGAAATTCAGCTAAAATTCTGTGTACCATACAATTTTATTGATTGCCAGTTGATTACAAAATAAAGAGTCGTCAGATAAAAACAGCAAAAGAGATGATGTTTTTCAATGATTGCTGCTATTTTTAGGTGAGCATTTATTTGCCACATACCATCAGGTTTTAATAACTAAATACATAAGTATTTCTCTATATAAAAGTGGCTATACCTTAAAAATAGAAGAGTAAATGGGCAAAGAATTTGAAGTCTAACTCAAACTCAGTTGCATCAAGATAAAAGTAGACACAATAGGGCATCTGTATTCAACACAGCAGATTAAAAGAAATGATTACTTAAGAAAGCAATCAACTGAAAAGACGAGGACTTTACATCTTTTATATTAACCTGGATGGAGGTGAAACCCATTCTTCTTAGTAAAGTATCATAAGAATGGAAAACCAAGTATCCAATGTACTCAATACAGGAAGCCACTAGATCAGCTGTTCTCAGAGACCTACGTGAACTATATTAAAGGGCTGCGGCATTAGGAAGGTTGAGAACCTCTGCACTAGACAACCTAATACACAGCCATATAAGAGAAAAACTCAAAACTCAATTCAAGCTGTAAGGGAGGAGGAAGGAGGGAGAGAAAAGAGAAGAAGAGAGATGGAGATTGGTGTGCTCCCACTTAATGGACACAATGTAAGGGTATATGGCACAATCTTGGGTTCCAGACATAATTACAATAGGGACTCCACCTAACAAATGCAAACATTATACCCTAATTGTTGCACCCTCACATCAATCTGAAATAGAAAAAAAGAGTAAGCTTAAAAAAATAATAAATTTAAATCCTGAAGACCTAGGACTTTGCAGTAAGTTTGTAAATAAATAAGTCATCAAATCACATGCTCAAAGTTTACAAGAAACATTGAAAATTAAAGAAATAAAACTTTCCCTTAGCTTTATTGTAAGTAAGAAACAAAGACTGGGGTGGCACCCCTAGCTCAGTGGGCACGGTGCCGACCACATACACGACAGGAAAGCTTGTGGGTTCAAATCCAGGCCAGGCCTGCTAAACCACAGTGACAACTGCACCCAAAAAATAGCCAGGCATTTGTGGCGGGTATCTGTAGTTCCAGCTACTTGGGAGGCTGAAGCAAAAGAATCGCTTAAGCCTAAGAGTTTGAGGTTGCTTTGAGCTGTGATGCCACAGCACTCTACCAAGAGCGACATAGTGAAACTCTGTCTCAAATGAAATAAAAGAAAAAAGACTATTTCTAATATTTAGACAGATACCATAAACAACCGTACAAGAAAAAAAAAAAAATAAAAAAAAAAAAAAACAACCGTACAAGAGATGTGTATAGTCTTTTTTTTTTGCAGTTTTTGGCCGAGCCTGGGTTTGAACCCACCACCTCCGGTATATGGGGCTGGTGCCCTACTCACTGCGCCACAGGCGCCGCCTGCAAGAAGAGATGTGTAAAGCACTAGCAGAACTGGACTTGTTTCCATTACCCTCCAAAGATGAAAAGCCATTCCCTTGTTTAAATGATTATGAACAGAGTATTAAAAGAATTTTTTACTTTAGACATACCATATTTTCTTTCAAACAATTCTTCAACTTGTTTACGAAGATCAGTAATTCGAGCATTCCATTTCTCTGAAAATTGAAATAGTTAATTCTCATTAATAAATTCCTATATGGGGAGACCAGTATGTTCTTAAGATGACCTGACACATAATGACTTATTTCCAACATTATTCATTTTAACAGTCCATCTCAGTCTATACAATTTTACTGCTTTTCAAAGAACTTTCCCCCTTTTTTGTGGTTCTTAGACTTAGCTCAATAGGAAATTATAAGAATCTTTTTTTAAGTTTAGTACCTCTTTTTAGCTTTTTTTTTTTTTTGCAGTTTTTGGCCAGGGCTGGGTTTGAACCTGCCACCTCTGGCATATGGGGCCGGTGCACTACTCCATTGAGCCACAGGCACCACCCCCTCTTTTTAGCCTTTTAATTTCTGAAAAGCAGAAGGTGGAAAAGACCAGTCAAACACTACAAAAGACAGGCAAAAAAAAAAAAGGTCTCCAGGGGTAATTTAGTAAACGTCCTAAAACATGTTATAGTTATTTAGAAGTAAGATATATAAGCTCGGCACAGTGGCTCACACTTGTAATTCTAGCACTCTCAGAGGTGGAGGCAAGTGGATTGCTTGAGCTCAGGATCAGATGTTCAAGAACAGCCTGAGCAAGAGCAAGATACTGTCTCTATTAAAAATAGAAAAATTGGGCTCGGCACCTGTGGCTCAACGGGCTAAGGCGCCAGCCACGTACACCTGAGCTGGCAGGTTCAAATCCAGCCCGGCCCGCCAAACAATGACAGCTGCAACCAAAAAATAGCTGGGCGTTGTGGCGGGTGCCTGTAGTCCCAGTTACTTGGAAGGCAGAAGCAAGAGACTCGCTTGAGCCCAGGAGTTGGAGGTTGCTGTGAGCTGTGTGACACCACAGCACTCTATCCAGGGTGACAGTTTGAGGCTCTGTCTCAAAAAAAAAAAAAAAGAAAAGAAAAATTGGCTGGGCACAGTGGCTCACACTTGTAATCTTAGCACTCTGAGAGGTTGTGGGAGGCAGACTGCCTGACTTCACAAGTTCAAGATCAGCCTGAGCCAGAGCGAGACCTCATCTCTACAAAAGCAGCCCGGAGTGATAGGAACTTGTAGTCATAGCTACTCAAGAGGCTGAATTAAGAGAATCACTTGAGCCCAAGAGTATGAGGTTGTTGTGAGCTGTGATGCCACTGCACTCTACCAAGGACAACAAAGTGAGAGACTATCTGAAAAAAAAAAAAAGAAAGAAAGAACGAAAGAAAGGAAGAAAAATTAGCCACGTGCTATGGTGGATGCTTATAGTCCCAGCTACTCAGAAGGCTGAGTTAGGAGGATCACTTAAGCCAAGGAGTTTGAGGTTGCTGTGAGCTAGGCTGATCCCATAGCACTTTATCCCAGGGCAACAGAGTGAGACTCTGTCTTAAAAAAGAAAAAAGGGGGCTTGGCGCCTGTAGCTCAGCAGCTAGGGTACCAGCCACATACACCAGAGCTGGCGAGTTTGAATCCAGCCCAGGCCTGCCAAACAACAATGACAACTACAACCAAACAAATAATAGCCAGGCATTGTGGCAGGCACCTGTAGTCCCAGCTACTTGGGAGAATCACTTAAGCTCATGAGCTTGAGGTTGCTGTGAGTTATGACACCACAGCACTCTACCAAAGGTGACAAAGTGAGACTGTCTCAAAAAAAAAAAAAAGAAAAAGAAAAAGAAAAAAAAGGCTCAGCAGAGTGGTTATGGCACTGGCCACATGCACTGAGGTTGGCAGGTTCAAACCCAGGCCAGGCCTGCTAAACAAAAATGACAACTGCAACAAAAAAATAGCTGGGCATTGTGGCAGGCGCCTGTAGTCCCAGCTACTTGGGAGGCTGACGCAAGAGAATTGCTAAAGCCCAAGAGTTTGAGGATGCTGTGAACTATTGACACCACAGAACTCTATGCAGGGTGACACAGTGAGACTCTGTGTCAAAAAAAAAAAAAAATGCATAGTTCAAACTTAACACATGTATAACTTTAGTTTACATCTAGTATTTCTTTTTCTTCTTTCTTTTTTTTTTTTTAATGGAGACAGAGTCTCACATTATCACCCTCAGTAGAATGCCGTGGCATCACACAGCTCACAGCAACCTCCAACTCCTGGGCTTAGGCGAGTCTCTTGCCTCAGCCTCCCGAGTATCTGGGACTACAGGTGACATCACGATGCCCGGCTATTTTTCTGTTTTTGCGGTTGGGCCAGAGGTTGGGTTTAAACCCACCACTTTCGGTATATGGGGCCGGCGCCCTACACCCAGCATTTCTGATTGTGACAAAGTAGAATATTTAAATACTATTTTATTTTTTTCTTATTTATTTATTTTTTTTGAGACAGAGCCTCAAGCTGTCACTCTGGAGAGAGTGCCATGGCATCACAGCTCACAGCAACCTCCAATTCCTGGGCTCAAGCGAGTCTCCTGCCTCTACCTCCTAATTAGCTGAGACTACAGGCACCCACCACAACGCCCGACCATTTTTTGGTTGCTGCCGTCATTGTTGTTTGGCGGGCCCAGGCTGGATTTGAACCAGCCAGGTCAGGTGTATGTGGCTGGCACCTTAGCTGCGCCAAGCCCTATTTTCTTTTATCTTTTTTTTTTTAGACAGAGTCTCACTGTGTTGCCCTCGGTAGACTGCCATGGCACCACAGCTCACAGCAACCCCCAATTCTTGGGCTTAAGTGATTCTCTCTCTCTCTCTTTTTTTTTGGCCAGGGCTGGGTTTGAATCTGCCACCTCCAGCATATGGGGCTGATACCCTACTCCTTTGAGCCGCAGGCACCGCCCTTAAATACTATTTCAAAATGTATATAAGCTGAATATTCTATTTATTCAAATTATAAATCAAAAACATAATTTGGCACTAATACTTTAGTCCCTCAACAGGATACATCATCCGTTGGGAGTTAATAGATCAATAGCTTGTAGTCATACAGAGCAAAAACAAAAAAAAAACCAAGATGACATATTTCTTAAAGAAGGCCATACCATAAAGCTAAGAGAAGAAATTAAATTACTACTAAGTCATTAACGCTTATGGAGAGTCAATTAACTGTAATCAACATCAGAAGATACAATGTCTTAGATATTCTTTACCAAATCAAAACTGTATTTAAGCAATGTCTGTAATACTACTTTCAAAATGCCCCTGGCCTTCCAAAGACTATGCAGTAATACATTTTAAAGCATTTTCTTTTACAAAGATTGCTATAGCTTTTATAATATAGTAACTGAGTTCAGAAGCAGATGAATGGAACACTGTATACGTACGTACCGAAGTTGAACTCCCTCACTTTTCGCTTTCCAGCATTGGCAGGTTCAGTAACTTGTGGCTGTGGTGGCTCACTGGTCTTTGGTCTCTTAGTAGGTGGAGAATAATCATCATCTTGAAAAAGAAAATGACCATTACTTAAGGAACAATCTTAAATGAGTCATAGGCACTCCAAGGTAAGTTCTAAACCTTTGAAAGATGACTGGAGATTAAATCTGTTTTGAATAGCAATAATTATTTCTGTAGTGTAATCTTGAGCATATTTTTTCAAGTTACATTTCCAATTTTCCTATTCTTTTGAAATGTTCTCAAGTCAATATTGCTCATTTTCCTTTACCTTTCTTCATTTAAAATGTCATTATCAATTTCCCCTTCTCAAATAATTTCCAAATAAGTGCCAAGAACTATATTTTAAGACTTTTAAGAAAAAGTTTTAATGAAAACAAGCACCTATGAGTATATAAATTATACATATATAACGGGGATAAAATAAAGCTTAGGTGAAAATATTTATACAAAATTCAAGTATACATAAACAAGGGAAGTTGGATAGCTATGTCAATATTTATGAAATACAAATTTTATAAGATGAAAGAAATGGGGCTACATTATTTATGAAACAGATGATGTTGATTTAGTCAACAGAGAATCTATGTAAAAATGAGCAATGAGATAGTCAAACACAGAGTATAGACTACTTAGGACCCTTACAGTTCTATGCTAATTTCTTTGCAGACACGTCACTCACTACTCAACTGTCCTGTGATCTTTCAAAATATTTAATGTTAGAATTAGAGACATTTGGACCAAATAAGATAAAGCTGCTACTATTGGCATCCTCTTTTTCTTTTTTTTTTGAGAAAGAGTCTCACTATGTTGCCCTCAGTAGACTGCAGTGGCATCACAGCTCACAGCAGCCTCAAACTCTTAGACTTAAGCGATTCTCTTGCCTCAGCCTACCAAGTAGCTGGGACTACAGGCATCCACCACAATGCCCAGCTATTTTTTTAGAGACAAGTCTGGCTCTGGCTCAGGGTGGTCTTGAACTCCTGAATTCAGGCATTCCACCTGCCTCAGCCTACAGATTGCTAGGATTTACAGGCGTAAGCCACCGCATCTGGCCCTACATATTCTATTTTTTTAAGCCTACTTTGTAAATTAGCTTATTAACTAATCTTTGGGTGTTTTAAGTCATATAGAATTAAGTCAGCAGAACAGCCACAAATGTAACTACATCCTCAAAATTTTTCTCCAGTAACTGCTTCAATTAATTGGTTTTAAGAAAGTGTGAGGCTCAGCAACCATAGCACAGTGGTTGCAGAGCTGGCCACATATACTGAGGCTGGCAGGTTCAAATCCAGCCTGGGCCAGCTAAAACAATGACAACAACAAATACCCAGGCATTCTGGCAGGCGCCTGTAGTCCCAGCTACTTGGGAGGTTGAGGCAAGAAAATCACTTAAACCCAAGAGTTTGAGGTTGCTGTGAACTATACCACGGCACTCTATTGAGGATAACATAGTGAGACTCTGTCTCAAATAAAAAAGAAAGAAAGAAAGAAAAAGAAAAAAGTGTGAGTAAATGGTTACTTTTTTTTTTTTTTTTTGATGCAGAGTCTTACTTACTATGTCACCCTCTGCAGAATGCCGTGGCGTTACAGTTCACAGCAACCTCCAACTCTTGGTCTTAAGCGATTCTCTTGCCTCAGCCTCCCGAGCAGTTGGACTACAGGTGCCTGCCACCCTTGGTATATGAGGCCAGTGCTCTACTCACTGACCCACAGGTGTCGCCCTTGTTTGTTTTTTTGAGACATAGTTTTTTTGTTTTTTTTTTTGAGACAGTCTCAAGCTGTCACCCTGGATAGAGTGCCATAGCATCACAGCACACAGCAACCTCCAATTCCTGGGCTCAAGCGAGTCTCCTGCCTCCGCCTCCCAGGTAGCTGGGACTACAGGCACCCGCCACAATGCCCGGCCATTTTTTGGTTGCAGCTGTCATTGTTGTTTGGCGGGCCTGGGCTGGATTTGAATCTAACAGCTCAGGTGTACGTGGCTGGCACCTTAGCCTGTTGAGTCACGGGTGCCAAGCCTTTTTTTTATTTTTATTTTTTTTTGGTAGAGACAGAGTCTCACTTTATCGCCCTTGGTAGAGTGCCATGGCATCACACAGCTCACAGCAACTTCCAACTCCTGGGCTTAGGCAATTCTCTTGCCTCAGCCCCCTGAGTAGCTGGGACTACAGGCGCCCGCCACGATGCCCAGCTATTTTTCTGTTTTGTAGTTCGGCCAAGGCCAAGTTTGAACCCACTACCTTTTTATATGGGTCCGGCACCCTAGTCAATGAGCCACAGGCGCCACCCTTGAGACATACTCTTATTCTGTTACAGGTAGAGTGTAGTGGCATCATGATACCTCACTGCTACCTCAAATCCTGGGCTCAACAAACTCTTTCCTCAGCCTCAAAAGTAATTTGGACTACAGGCACATGCCAATTTTTCTATTTTTAGTAGAGATGGGGTCTTGCTCTTGCTCAGGTTGGTCTTGAACTTCTGAGCTCCAGTCTTTCTACCTTGGCCTCCCCCAGTGCTAGGATTACAGGGGTGAGAAATATCCAGCCAAATAGTTACTCTTGACCTAAAATCCTTTCCACAAAGGATCAAAATTATTTTTCTTCTCTGTAGCGTAAAATATCAAATAAAGCTCCAAGGATTTAACAATCAGGCCCAGCACTAAGCATTGCTATTCCAATTACCATCATAAACATTGTCTCAATATTACAACCTTTTTTGTGAAACAGAAAAAGGTTCAAATTTGAGCCCAAACTAAACAAATATTTACATAATCAAAATTAAGGGCATTTAAAGGCTGGGTCCAGTGGCTCAAATCTGCAACCCTAGAACTCCGGGAGGCCAAGGCAGGTGGATTGCCTGAGCTCAAGGGTAGGATACCAGCCTGAGGAAGAGCGAGACACCATCTATAAAAACAGTTAGACATTGTCATGGGTGGCCGCAGTCCCAGCTACTCAGGAAGCTGGGGAAAGAAAATCCATGTGAGCCCAAGAGTTGGAAGTTACTGTGAACTATGATGCCACAGCACTCGACCAAGGGAGACAAAATGAGACTGTCTTTTAAAAAGATAATAATAATAATAATAATTAAGAGCCTTTAAAATAAATCTCAACATGTTTTAATATGCAAAAACCGCTATTCAAGAATATATAATAGTTATACTTCCAGTATTGTTAATAAAAGTAGCACCCCCCACCTTTGAAAAAAGTCAGCAACACTGACCTAAGTCAAAATTTGTATTGAGAAAAAAAAAGTTTTCCTTTTTGCAATGTATTTACAAATAGTCTATAGATAATACAAACTTCAGAGTTAAAATTGTTTATTAACTGCATTCTTGAAAATTAATACATTAATACAAAACGTAACAATGTTTTATGATACTTACTTTCAACAAAATCAAATTGGAAATATTTTATCAAACAATCTGACACATACTCAAAGTTTAAAAAGAAAATCAAAACCAGGCACTACATCTCTTTTGAAATTAAAGGCACTAATTACCCAATACATTTCAAATAAATAGATCTCATTTTTCCACCCACAGTTCCTGTAAACTCTTACTTTTATATAAACAATTGGGTATTCACAGCTATAAAAATTGAAAACAGAAAGTTTTCAAATGCTGACCTAACTCTTATTATATAGATTCTAAGAGTGCTATAATATATAAGAAAAACACAATAATTAAGCTACAAACAACATAGCCTATGGGCTTTATCTATGAAATATACCCAGAATCAACCACTTATTATCTCTCCACTGTCACCTACTTACCCTGGAGAATCCCAATGGCCTCCTATAAAATCCTCCTGATTTTTTCTTTTTCTCTCTTTTTTTTTGAGACAGAGCCTCAAGCTGTCACCCTGGATAGAGTGCTGTGAAATCACAGCTCACAGCAATCTCCAATTCCTGGACTCAAGCAAGTCTCTTGCCTCTCCCTCCCAAGCAGCTGGGACTACAGGCGCCCGTCACAACGCCCGGCCATTTTTTGGTTGCAACCCTCATTGTTGTTTGGCAGGCCCGGGCTGGATTCGAACCTGCCAGCTCATGTGTACATGGCTGGCGCCTTAGCCCATTGAGCCACAGGCACCGAGTACACTAATTTCCTGTTTCCACTATTGGCTACTCTCAGTCTTTCTCAACAGAGTAGACATGTTTCTTTCTTTAAAGTAAAAGACAGAACTTGTTGCTCCTCTTTTCAAAACACTCCGAAGGATTTGGCTATCTTGTTCACTACTAAATTCTTAGCACCTACTACAATGCCTGGGACATACAAGGTACTGGATATTCCTAGAATGAGTAAATGAATGTATAAATAGAATAGTCCTTAATTGTATGCAGCTGCCAAATATTTCCCAATGCTTAAATGTGAATTCCCCAAAAAGGATATAACCAGAGGATGAGAGATAATCCAACTTTCCTAAACTCAACTAAAATATTAAGGTTATAAAACAGTATTATTCAAATCATAGTCATAACACCTCTGAAATTCTTATTTTTTACATGAACAATTAAGTAATTCTTTTTTTTTTTTTTTTTTTTTGGAGACAGAGCCTCAGGCTGTCACCCTGGATAGAGTGCCGTGGCATCACAGCACACAGCAACCTCCAATTCCTGGGCTCAAGCGAGTCTCCTGCCTCCGCCTCCCAAGTAGCTGGGACTACAGGCACCCACCACAACACCCGGCTATTTTTTAGTTGCAGCCATCATTGTGTTTGGCAAGCCTGGGCTGGATTCGAACCTGCCAGCTCAGGTGTATGTGGCTGGTGCCTTAGCCCGTTGAGCCACAGGCACGGAGCCTGGGTAATTCTTTAAGTATCTGTTGAAGCTACAGAAATGGAAAACAAAATTTTCAAATGTTAACCTACTCCATTACACAGATTCTACAAAACTATAGTAACAACTCATTACACAGATTCTACAAAACTATAGTAACAACTGTAGTGCCTGGGACATGTGTAATAATGTGAAATAATTGTACATGGAAATGTTTACATATACCTTTAAAAATATGAGAAAGAAAATATAAAAACAGTTGACTTAGGAAAATACAAAATTAATCAGAAAATAAATTTACTTTATCTGAAGAGGGTGGTGCCTGTGGCTCAGTGGGCAGGGCATCCGCCCCATATACCAAGGGTGGTGGGTCCAAACCCAGCCCTGGCCAAACCACAACAACAACAACAACAACAACAAAATAGCCAGGCATTGTGGTGGGTGCCTGTAGTCCCAGCTACTTGGGAGGCTGAGGCAAGGGAATTGCCTAAGCCCAGGAGTTGGAGGTTGCTGTGAGCTATGTGACGCCACAGCACTCTACTGTAGGCGATAAAGTGAAACTCTGTATCTCATAAAATAAAATAAAATAAATAAATCTGAAGAAAAAATTAGGTTAAGTAATGAACAGAAGGTTAGGACACAGCAGAATGAATAAATGTGAATGACTCAGGCTTGGGAAACAATGCCTTGAGAGAGAACTGCACAGTAAAGACATCTCTTTTAAACCTACAAAAATTCCTTTATTAACACTTAATGACAGGCAAGCCTCAAACAATTCTAAGGTAAGATTCTCTCTGCACTTATCAAAGATAATACACCTAACAGTATCCCATTGTAGTCCAAAAATGCAGTCATGGTGTTTACAAAATTAAGGCATCTACAGTAAGTCATATTATTCCAAGGCTCATTTCCCAATCCTAGGTCACATAAATTTTAAATGACTACCACTGACTTCAAGTACAAATGGATCACCACACATGGAAGAACACACTTCAGAGCACATCACCAGCAATGGGTAAGTAACATTATCTTGTACAGATTAACACATCTGCATCAATGTCAAATTAGCCTCTTCATAACTTCACATGAAGTTAACAAGGTTAAAACACTGTGGAAAATCTGACAGACTTACTTGATGACAAAGTTCTTTATTTTCTTTTCTATAAACTATTTGGGAAATGTAGAAAGATATAACAGGAGAAAATGAAGTCATCCCCAGGCAATCAGGACTATCTTAATTTATTTTTGTCTGTCTTTCCCCTAAGCACAAGTATTACCCTACACAAAACTAAGACTGTTCTATAGATAGATACACTGTTCTTTTTTTTTTTTGAGACAGAGCCTCAAGCTGTCACCCTGGGTAGAGTGCCGTGGCATCACAGCTCACAGCAACCTCCAATTCCTGGGCTCAAGCGAGTCTCCTGCCTCTGCTCCCAAGTAGCTGGGACTACAGGAGCCCGCCACAATGCCCAGCCATTTTTTGGTTGCAGCCGTCATTGTTGTTTGGCGGGCCCGGGCTGGATTCAAACCTGCCAGCTCAGGTGTACGTGACTGGCGCCTTAGCCGGTTGAGCCACAGGCGCCAAGCCAGATACACTGTTCCTTTTAAACTTTTCTTATTCATGAAAGGCAGTAATTTTTTTCACTAAAATAATTATTAAAGGTGTTTCTTCTGATCATTTATAGAAAAATAAATCCATATTTTAATGCCTATATATTCTTCTATTGTGAAGTACCAAAATTTAATTCTCTAGCTAGGGATATTTAAATAGCCTCTACCATTTTCCAATATTCTTTCCAGAAAGAATATATACATATTGACCAGAGTTAGACATGTCAGTTTTCATTTGACCTTTGTTCTTAATAGCAAGGCTTAAATTTTTACTTAATGGCTAAAAGAATTTAGCAATTTAACGGTTGATACATAGTTTCTGTAAGAAGTGTGTGTGCATGGGCACACATAATGAAACATGGAAAATGCTACCCCTAAATTATTTTACTCAGACATGGCATTTCACAGGCATTCTAAAAATAAAAAAGAAGACTGAATAAGCAAAATTATATTTGATACCAAACTTGGATGCTAAATCAAACTTTCTACACTGTCTTAGTTTAAATAAGATTTATCACTCCCTCCAAAAGAGCTGAGTTCAAAAGTCTGACACATACTTCAAGTTCATGAGCCATTTCTTTTTGTAACATCTCTTTAAAGGTCTTATACTATATAAGCAAGTATTTGCTTTCAAAATAATCTTAAAACACCATCTATCTGCTTTAAGATTTGATAAATGAATTTGGGTACTAGTCCTATCCACAGGTTTTATTTTAATAATTAAAAAAGTCATCTAGTCTTCTTACTTCTATATAAAGGAAAAAGTTCTAAGTATTTTTAAGATTTATATGCGATCAAATTTCTGATAGTGAAGCCTCAAACTAAAAAGCAATTAAACTTCAATTATTTAGTGCTGGATGATAATTCAGAACTGTTTTTAGGTTAGTAAAATGATATTAATGAGAAAAGGAAAAGAATGTATTAAATTGAGAATAACACATGAAGAATGAAAACACTTCTTACTTTAGGTGGAAGCTAGTAATCCACTTATATTTTAGAAGCAGTGAAAACATGTTAAGTAGTTAAAAGTAGTTAAACACTACAAATAATCAAATGTTATGAGTAGAGGACAGGTTAATCATGAAAGAAGAACAGACATGAAACCAAGAAAAGTTATGCAGCAGTTAGAAAAAAATAATGAAGTACCAAGATGTGTGGCTCTGGCAGAAAAAAAAATCATCTATGGGGCAGCTGATATTTTTTAAGAATTTGCATTATAGGGCCAGGCGCAGTGGCTCATGCTGTCATCCCAGCACTCTGGGAAGCTGAGGTGGGTATATTTCTCAAACTCATGAGTTCAAGATCAGCCTGAGCAAGAGTGAGACCTCATCTCTAAAAACAGCTAGGGTTGGCTCGGTGCCTGTGGCTCAAGCAGCTAAGGTGCCAGCCACATACACCTAAGCTGGCGGGTTGGAATCCAGCCTGGGACCACCAAACATAGCCGGATGTTGTGGCGAGCACCTGTAGTCCCAGCTACTTGGGAGGCAAAGGCAAGAGACTCACTTGAGCCTAGGAGTTGGAGGTTGCTGTGAGCTTTGATGCCATAGCACTCTACCTAGGGTGACAGCTTGAGGCTCTGTCTCAAAAAAAAAAAAAAAAACCAGCTATGGGTTATAGCGGGAGTGTGCAGTTCCAGCTACTCGGGAGGCTGAGGCAAGAGGATCATTTGAGCCCAAGACTTTGAGGTTGCTGTGAGCTATGATGCCATTGCACTCTACTGGGCACAACAAAAGTGACACTTTGTGTCAGAAAAAAAAAAAAGAATCTGAGTCATATAATGAATGCTAAAAGTATCTGTGTATCTTTGAAAAAAATAAAGATCATTTCTAGAAGTATACACAATAAACTAGCCCAGAGCACTGGGACTTGGGAGCAGAACAAACATGAAGAAAACTTTACATGGTGCAATTTACTATGTTGTTTCAACATTTCACCTTAGGAAAAAAATTTTGAGGGGGAAAAATTTACAAAGGAAGATTATAAGAACTTTATTTAAAGGGGAAAATACAATATTCATTTAATAATTGTGAAATATGAAAAGTGATCTGTTAATTATCTTATTAGCTGACTTTTCAAATAGTATAGAAAAAACTGGTGCATTTGGGTTCATGCTTATCTGGAGAAAAACACTAGGCTTCAAGCAACTTTAGCTATAGAGCTAAAGATTATTGTAGCATGTATTTGGAGCGATTGCTTCAAAACTTTTTTATCTTAGTCTCTTAAATTGTATTTTGGGAAGGGAACTTGCTTTAAAAATTATTAATTGTTGACTAAACTCTCAAGACTTTCTCCTCCACTTTACTTGATTAGAATTAGGAGTTCCAGCTCCAATTCAATGTCTTCTCTCACAACCAAAGGATCATAGAATCTGTTTCTGTGTCTATCAAGTCTGGTCATAATTTTTTTTTTTTTTTCATTTCAGTTCCCACTGATAGAAAGTATAGCTTGGTCCATCTAGGGCCAATGCTTATTTTCACAGCTTAATTTTTTTGCTTAAAACTCCCAGAGCACTGGGGTGCACTGTTGGGAAGTGGGCTGCTGTAGTCACACAAATACATGTCTTTCAATTCTTTTCACAAGTTTCCTTTAAGAATGGATGAAATGCATATTTAGCAATGTGAATGTGACAAATATTTTTTATGACCAGAAGTAAACTTTTGGAATCAAGGCTTTTAGGTAACTAACCTTCAATAGTCACCTCAACTTCAGGGTCCTCACTTGTTTCTGAAGGGACATGTTGAGTAGAATCTTGAAAAAAATAAAATTCTAAAATGACATTCATTATTAAGCATTTCCCATATGTTCCAACATTTAACTGACCTGATATTCCAAAAGCAGCCTACTATAAAATGTAATTGGCATTTTATTTCATTTCTTATTTATTAAAGTATTTGATCCCTTTAATTATAAATAGGGATAAAAGAAAACAAAAAGTAGAAAAGTTCTGGAAAACTATTAGATAATACCAAGTTACCTGCTTGAGTTAATGGACTCAAAAACCTCATATTCTTAAAAGAATGAGATTACATCAAAATCACAATTATTCCCTGCTGTAATTAAAAAAATGCTACAATAGTAAGAAATGCTTTCTACTTTGGTTAGTATTTCTCTTTTTCTTTTATCATTCTGAGGAGTGGTTCATAGTGTTAAAACCACAATATTTTGCAATGGAGACCTTCATATCAGAAGAATAACTATACGCTCTAACTTTATATGCAATATACTCTTAAAAATTAAGGATTTCATTAATATTTTTGTTACTACACAAAACAAATGTACTAGGAATGTTAGTGCTAGAAGCTTAGCTAAAGAGTATTTTCATTAGCTCTCTTTCATTTTGCAAAGGGTAAGAGATTAATTGATTTGTTGAAGATTACTTTTTCTTGTTAGTAAAGAAACAAAGAGAAGAACCCAGATTCAATTCAACTCTGTTAATGTTGCTACAATGAAAATATCTTCAAAACAAAGTCTTTCAAAGTCCAAAATCTAATAAACTCGTGAAGCAATCTGTACTGCCTAAAAAGCCCTAGTACCATTAGTATCTTATATTATATATATGTATTCTGCTGTTATAAATACCACCTACTCAACACTGAAAATTTTGTCTCACAGAAAACATCTTAACTCCACACATAAAAACAATTCACCTGCACAATCTTCTATAAAAAGACCTGACAATGAAATTAACAAACTATTTTAAATGACCCTATCAGTATTTCTGAGAGAAATGTACTCCAGTTACAGACCTTAATTATATAACTGAATTTGGAATGATTAACCTACATCTCAGGGACCTTATGATAACCTTTCACTCAAAGAAGGTAAAAGATCAAATTAAAGGTATTTAAAAATAAAAAAAGCAAATACATAAAACATGAAACAGTTATACCAACTCCCTTTCCATTTTAAAAAAAACTGAGGCACAACATGACTGTTTATGAGAGAGTTGCCTAAACCTTACCAGACATTTTCCTTAGGAGAAATCTACAAAAATTCTTGTGAAACTAATCAAACTGCTCAGAAGCAGGAAGCCATCTTGTATGATAACAGTTTAACTCAAGATTCTAGTAACTCCAAGAGTTGCACCACAGTTCAATCCCACAATCAAAGCTGCAGCGGTAGTAAAGTGGCTTAAGTAGTTCATAGAATAGATGTAGGTATAAAAATAAGAGTGAAAATATCTCCTTATCTAGAATATACTGTTATCCTACTAAAAAATAAGAAGTATTACATAGTACATTTAAAAATAAAATATGAATGGAGATAATATTAACCTTAGTTCCAAATACTGAAGCTATTCTTAAAGTTTTAAACGTGGCACAAAAAACTATAGTGAAAACTCAGACAGTGTTTGGGATCATGACGAGCTTTACTTACCATAGTTTTCATCTCCATTTGCTTTACTAACCAGTACCATGAAAAGAGACATATTACATCTTAGAACTTAAAAAAAAAAATTGTTGGCTAAAAAGGCATACTAAAACAATCATCTTTTATTTCCAAATCAGGTACCTTAAGGATAATATAATCTATAAAATAGGACAAACACAAAACAAGCAGTAAAATTCAAAGTTCCCTTTTTTCCTAACCTTCTGCTGGTACTTCCATTTCTGCTCCTTCATTGCCCTCTGAAGAATGATGACTACCTAAAGGGAAAATAAACAACATATAATAAACCAATAAAAGCATATACAGAAAGAAGAGAAACTAGGTAACAATGCAAATAATTTAAGACATAATAATTATATACAAAATGATTCTTAACTCTTTAGCAATTAATTTAAATGTTTTCTATTTCAGAAAAATGTTACACTTCTATTTGGAAGCTAAAGAAATTTTTAAAAAATACAAATATACAATGTAAACCTAATTAGGTTTGGGGATTTAACAAGAGTTTCTGTAACTACATGATATAATTACTGATGGACATTGGAATCTGAGAAAGCACAATTATGGTTCAAGTACCATGCTCATCTGTCAATGACTCACACACAAAAAAACAAATCAGAGTAAATTCTTGCTTTGCTCACAGACTTAATTAACTATATAAACAAGTTCAGGGTTTGCTGTAGAATGTTTCCTGCTTTCCATTTTCACTACGAAAGCCATGGAAACTCAATCCCCAAAATTTAATCAAAGTTGTACTTAAAGGAAACTCATAAGTTAAAATTTAAGATACTACCTTTAGTCTCAAAAGCATTTTAATTCAGGTAATATAATCTGCCTGCTTCTAAAAACTGGAACATAAAGCAATGTATCAGGTTAGGCAGTCACAAGGTAAACAGGCTCATCCTACTAGAGCAGAAGTTCTATTCACAAATAGGAAAAAAATAACCTAACACATCATAGAGCCACTTAGGATAAGTGCCCAAGCTGCCCCTTAATATGCATCCTCTGTCCTCAAATATCTAAGCTACAAACATGGAAAAGAATAAAAAAAACTACCTTCAAGTACAAATAAAAGTAGGTTTATTTCCTATCAGTAAGAATAAATCATGTGGAGGAAGAGAAGCAGATTCTTATCTGTTTTGTCCTACTGATAACTTAAGTTATAAACATATCTTTTCTTTTTTAAAGAATAATGGTTATAGTCTCAAAAACTATCATTTAGTCTAGCATCCTTGAATTAAGTACCACACACTAAGGGCGGCGCCTGTGGCTCATTGAGTAGGGCCCCGGCCTCATATACCGAAGGTGGCGGGTTCAAACCCGACCTAGGCCGAACTGCAAAAACAGAAAAATAGCCGGGTGTTGTGGTGGGTGCCTGTACTCCCAGCTACTCGGGAGGCTGAGGCAAGAGAACTACCTAAGCCCAGGAGTTGAAGGTTGCTGTGAGCTGTGTGACGCCACGGCTCTCTACCGAGGGCGATACAGTGAAACTCTGTCTCTACAACAACAACAACAAAAAAGTACCACACTAAGATAAAATATTTTTGATTTTTAAGGTCTAGCTTTATCATGTCACAATTATCTTGGAATTCTTGTCCACTTATTTTATATTGCAAAAACTCACCTGAGCTCAAGAATCTATGTAAATTCATAAATCTATAACCATGAATCACTCTTCAATAACTTTTAAAATATGCTTTCTTTATATATACTACTTTTCTCTTATTTTTTTAACCTTAATATTTAAATTTATGAAGCATTAAGGTCTTTGACTATAAAGTCAAAGAAAAGAGAGGTGACATCAAAGGAAGGAAAGGTAATGAAGAAGAGGCCAATAGTTAAAAAGTAACGTTTGGGTAAAGAATAAGAACAGTTAAGATGATTAATTATGTAAACAACAATGCTATGTGTCTTTTTTGTTCTTTTGAAATCTGAAGTAAACAATTGTATTTATATTATAAAGTAAACCTGAAGAAAATAAATCTTATATGTGCGAAGCCAGAATAGACAGAAGAAAAACCCATCACTAAAAGCCTATGATCAGTACACAAAAATTCCAAAAAGGGCAACTAATTCACAAACCTAGGGATTTACAACTAGTATTTCAGAATCCTTCTAAAAACTTAGTAAAACATGACCTTATTAATATTTACATTACTAGCTATACAATAATCTTACTTCTGACTATTCTGATATAAGGTATAAATGTGTACTTTACCTTAAATATGAAAGTGTGTCATGTACCCATTTCGAGATTCATTACTAGATTCACAAAAGGGAAAATTGATTTTGAAAAATTGTTGCTTGTGAAGTTCATTTATATGCTATAAAAAAGGCCAATACATTTCTTTTTCCTTTCAGTTAGAAAAGTAATAATAAAGTTATAAATATTAAAACACAATCTGTCCAATATAAGGAAACATTTAAAATGATCAGTATGTGGGAAAAATGGAAGTGAAAAGGTAATACCTTGCAAAGACTTCGAAAGGGGGAGTTTTTCATCAACATCATCACTTTCAGAAGGGCCTGCTTTGGAATACAAAAATAATACTTCAAAAGTAATCCCAAAAATATATTTTGGGTCACTTTAGAGAACAAATTTGGGTGAGATAAAAAAAGCAAAATGAAAAAAAAAAAAAAAAAGACAAAACAAGTGGTGTCAATTTATGGTCTTAGTGAGTGAAAAAAGTGTAATCAGGTAAATTTATATATATAAACAGGGAAAAGAAATTTTGAAATGACTGGACATATGGAATGAATGGGAATGAAATGTCTAAAATGGTGGATATGGGTTTTTTAAAAGAGTAAAATGTTCCTAACAGTAAACCACAACTTTTACTTCATACAGATTATAAATTTACATTTATTTTACAAGCATATTTGTGTGTTCCATGCCAGATATTTGCTTAATCTTTTGGGACACTGAAGAAAAAAAACACAGAGCCAAATTGTTACACATTCCTTAGAAAAAAAATTATGTAAACTATCAGTAAGCTTGAATCTCCACTGAAATAGAAACATGACAAACTAACAGCCATTAATTAAGTTTCCCCTTTCTTACAAAACCCTAAGTACTTATAGTAAGTTAATAAAGTTCTTTCTAATTATTAACATAGAAAATACTTTGGGTTAAATTAACCTTCATAAAATGCTATAGAGATTTGGATGACACATTTATATGTATCATCAATCTTTTTAATGATTAAACTAATAGATTTAAAACAGAAAACAAAACCTTAAAAAGACTTCGAAAGGAAGAGTTTTTCACGTGTTTTCAATGGCTACTTAACATAAAACATGTTTCTGTGTTATTATGAACACATATAAATTCACTATCACTCAATTTTAATTTGAAAAACATTCTAAGTTATTTGAAAGGCTTCTCTAATGCATAAAAAGTTTCACAGAGATGCACCAAATTACATATTACATGCAAAGGACATGTCACAGAAGAAAACAACTACATGAAAAATACAGAAATTTGTATTGGCTCAGCACCCATACCACAGTGGTTATAGCACCGGACACATGTACTGAGGCTGGTGGGTTCGAACCCAGTCCAGGCCAGCTAAATAACAATGACAACTGCAACAAAAAATAGCTGGGCATTGTGGCGGGCAGTAGTCCCTGCTACTTGGGAGGCTGCAACAAGAGAATCGCTTAAGCCCAAGAGTCTGAGGTTGCTGTGAGCTGTGATGCCACAACGCTCTACCCAAGGCAACATAGTGAGACTCAGTCTCAAAAAAAAGAGAAAGGCTTGGTGCCTGTGGCTCAACGGGCTAAGGTACCAGCCACATACTCCTGAGCTGGTGGGTTCGAATCCAGCCCGGGCCCGCCAAACAACAATGATGGCTGCAACCAAAAAATGGCCGGGCGTTGTGGCGGGCACCTGTAGTCCCAGCTACTTGGGAGGCAGAGACAGGAGACTCGCTTGAGCCCAGGGATTGGAGGTTGCTGTGAGCTGTGATGCCGCAGCACTCTATCCAGGGTGACAGCTTGAGGGTCTGTCTCAAAAAAAAAAGGAAGAAATTATTTGTATTTGGAATCGTGACAGCAAGATTTTGCATGGAGAGTCCTGAATTCGAAATATTTCTTAATCACATGGACCCTTAGTAAACGACACAGAATTCATGTCAAGAAAGACTTATAAAGGCCAGGCACTGTGGCTCACACCTATATCCTAGTACTCTGGAAGGCCGAGGCAGGTGGATTGCCTGAACTCATAAGTTCAAGACCAGTCTGAGCCAGAGCAAGACCTTATCTAAATATAGCCAGGCATTGTTGTAGGTGCCTGTAGTCACAGCTACTGGGGAGACTGAGGCATGAGAATCAATTGAACTTATTAAGAGTTTGAGGTTTCTGTGAGCTGTGATGCCATAGCACTCTACCGACGGTGACTAAGTGAGACTCTGTATCCAAAAAAATAAATAAATAAAATAGAAGAAAAACTTATAATTTACATGTTTTAAAAGTAAAAAATTAGCTAAGGCTATAAATTGACTTCTATGTAGTGCTTTAGCAATTTTCACAAGTTTAGCCACTGGCATTCTCAGTATTTTGTTATCTTTACATTTAATGAGGTCTTCTTTAAGTTAATCATAAGGATGTTTCTTAGGATTCTGACTGCATAGATTTTCTATTTTAATTAACTTTTATTATGGATTTCAAATTAATTACATTATGTTCAAAGAATATGCTAAGACTACCTGTGAACTAGTACATAGTCACTTTTTGTAAATGATCCATCCTTTGTAAAAAAAAATTTATTTCCTGAGTATAGCATTTGCTATATACATTAGCTTATGTTTATTAGCTGTAAAGCTGAAATATTCTATTTAACTTTTTTTTTTTTTTTTTGAGACAGAGCCTCAAGCTCTCACCCTGGGTAAATTCCTGTGGCATCACAGCTCACAGCAACCTCCAATTCCTGGGCTCAAGCGAGTCTCTTGCCTCTGCCTCCCAAGCAGCTGGGACCACAGGCACCCTCCATAACGCCCGGCCATTTTTTGGTTGCAGCCGTCATTGTTGTTTGGTGGGCCCGGGGCTGGATTCGAACCTGCCGGCTCAGGTGTACATGGCTGGCGCCTTAGCCCATTGAGCCACAGGCACTGAGCCTATTTAACATTTTTAAGTATTTATTAGCATGATGTATTAGATACTATCAGTGGTTATAATCTCTCAAATGACTATATATTTCTATAAAAACATAGATTCTAAATTTACTATAATTTTTTAATTCTTTATTTCTACTTTTATTTTGAGGATACAGTCTTAGGTATATCAAATTAATAGTTGCTACGTCAATCTAGTGACTTAGTCCTTATAAATTAGGTAGTCGCACTGTTTATCCTTGCTACTATTTTGGAGAGGCTGCAAAAAATATTACTAAATCAGAATTGTTTTTAGTTAGTATATGGCCAGCATACCTTCATAAATGCCTATACTTTCAACTATCTGCTCTTCAACAGCATATATTTTAATTTTATTCTTCCTAACATAGATAGAATACTTAATTAACCCTCACCCTCAAAATGCCAGATGTGCCTACCAATCATTATGAACACCAAAACATCTCCTATACTCACATTTGAATACAACTATCTTCTAGGAACACTAATGTGCACAAAGAAACATATGTAAACCTATTTGGAATACTAAAGTTTTTGGTTTTTTTTTAATTGAGACCGAGTCACCCTGGGTAGAGCGCCATGGCCTCAGCCTAACTCACAGCAACCTCAAACTCTTGGGTTCAAGTGATCCTCTTACCTCCGCCTCCCAAGCAGCTGGGACTATAGGCACCTGCCATGAGGCCCAGGTGATTTTTCTATTTTTAGTAGAGACAGGGCCTGGCTCTTGCTCAGGTCTCCAACTCCTGAGCTCAAGTGGTCCTCCTGCTTTAGTCTCCCAGAGTCCTGCTAGAAGACTACAAGCCTAAGCCACCATGCCCAACAACACCAAAGATTTTAAGAGAAAACATCAAAGTCATTATATAGAAGAATGGACAAATGAACTATACTATAATCACATAATGTAACTATCATAATATTATTAAATGAACTTGCAATAAGTGTTAAAAATTTATACTGAATGACAGATTATACTCAACAACAGTGTACCATAAAAACTCAGAAAAGAGGGGCAGTGCCTATGGCTCAGTGGGTAGGGCACCAGCCCCATATACCAAGGGTGGCGGGTTTCAACCTGACCCCAGCCAAACTGCAACAAAAAATTAGCCAGGTGCGGGTGGCGCCCATGGCACAAAGAAGAAGGGCGCCGGCCCCATATGCCAGAAGTGGTGGGTTCAAACCCAGCCCCGGCCAGAAACTCCAAAAACCAAAAAAAGCCAACTTGGCGCCTGTGGCTCAACAGGCTAAGGCGCCAGCCACATACACCTCAGCTGGCGGGTTCAAATCCAGCCCGGGCCTGTCAAACGACAATGATGGCTGCAACCAAAAAATAGCCGGGCGTTGTGGCGGGCGCCTGTAGTCCCAGGTACTTGGGAGGCAGAGGCAGGAGACTCGCTTGAGCCCAGGAATTGGAGGTTGCTGTGAGCTGTGATGCCACAGCACTCTATCCAGGGTGAGAGCTTGAGGCTCTGTCTCCAAAAAAATAAATAAATAAATAACAAAAAAAAAAGCCAAGCATTGTGGCAGGCACCTATAGTCCCACCCTTCTTGCCTCTAGCTAAGGCAAAAGAATCGCCTAAGCTCAGGAGTTGGAGGTCGCTGGGAGATGTGATGCCACAGCCCTCTACCAAGGGTGATAAAGTTAGACTGGTTTTTAAAAAAAAAAAAGAAAAAAAAAACTCAGAAAATAGTTATGTATATTATGTATGTGCATGGATATTCATACGAAGATACTTCTGTAAAAGGCAAAAGATTTATGTGATCTGAAGAGAAACCAAGAGTATATACACAGACACGTCTGTGAAAATATTTATATAGGACAAGCATAATATCATTATCAAGAAATCCTCAGTTTCCAAAATGAATAAGGAAAGTAGGAGTTTGGGAAAGCCCAAAGAAAGGCTTCAATTACTTATTTACATGTCATTTCTTGGCAGAGGGGTAGGGAACTAGACTGACCAAGAAAAAAAAAAAGACACAATTTATAAAGTTGGAAACAAGAAGGATATCACTATAAATCTTACTAAACAAAAAATAGCACGGTAATTCTACCTAACACTCTATGATCTAAAATTGAGTAATTAAAATGAAGTAAACAAATCCTTAAAAGATACAAACTGCCAAAGCTCAATCAAAAAGAAATAGATAACCTTCAAAGTAATTTCTCTTTTTTTTTTTTTTGAGACAGCGCCTCAAGCTGTCGCCCTGGGTAGAGTGCCGTAGCATTATAGCTCACAGCAACCTCCAATTCCTGGGCTCAAGCGAGTCTCCTGCCTCTGCCTCCCAAGTAGCTGGGACTACAGGAGCCCGCCACAACGCCCGGCTATTTTTTTTTGGGTTGCAGCCTTCATTGTTGGTTGGCGGGCCCAGGCTGAATTCGAACCCGCCAGCTCAGGTTTACATGGCTGGCGCCTTAGCCCGCTGAGCCACAGGCGCCCAGCCTTTTTTTTTTTTTTTTTGAGAAAAAGTCTTAACTATTTTGCCCTCGGTACAGTGCTGTGGCATCACAGCTCACAGCCACCTCAAATTCTTGGGCTTAAGTGATTTTCTTGCCTCAGCCTCCCAAGTAGCTGGGACTACAGGCGCCCATCACAACACCTGGCTATTTTTTTGGTTGCAGCTGTCATTGTTGTTTAGCAGGCCTAGGTTGGGCTCGAACCCACCAGCTTCAGTGTACGTGGCTGGCACCTTATACACTGAGCTACAGGTACCTAGTCGCAAAGTAATTTTTTTAGAAGGCTGGATGGAA